>JADRCD010198564.1:2018-27017 GCA_019843815.1 Montemys delectorum | reverse complement strand
GGGTAGTTTGGCCTCCCCCCCCCCTCCCCCCCTGGAGCGGGGCCCCCCCGCTCCCCACCGCACCCCCCCCCCCCCCCCCCCCCCCCCCCCCCGACCGCTACCCGGTCCCCGAGACCCAAGTACCTCCGGCTCCCGCGGCGGCGGGCGGCTACTGCGGCCCTGGAGGGCGGTGGCTTGAGCCCAGAGGACACGAGCGCCGCCCCTCCAGCCCTGGGCGGGGTCAGGCCGTTCTACCCCGCGGGTCCCTCTCAGCCTGCAGCCAGTCCTGCCTGGGGAAGGGGGGTGCGACCTGAGTCATCAATAGCCAGTAGCCAACAGGTGTAAGCAGCCACGGCCACCCACGCCTCGCGGGTCACTATCTTATTCTAAACCATCCGGTTCTCTCTCCAGCCCATTCTGTCCCAGAACTCCTAGTAATCCTCCTGCCTCAGCCTCCCAAGTCACTCCTCCAAGACTGGGATGAATCCCCTACCCATGACTCCATCTTTTCCATTTAACAGATGGGAAGAAAAAAAAAAGCCAGGCTCGAAGCGGTTTGGTTAATTACGTGAATGTTCTGCAGTTGAGAAGGGGACACAGCCTTAACTTGAGTCAGACTGACGCCACTGCCTGCGTCTATTCCAAGTACTCTTCACTACTTGCTCTGGCCTGCTGTGACCCAAGGAAGGGCCGGGCCCACGGCATATTTGTTCCATAGTGGCGGTTTCCCCGGCCAGCTCTCCTCTCCGGCTCGATGCCAATGCGCCCTCGCTGCCTTCACCTCTCTCACCATACAAACCTGTGTCCAGGACGCTGAGAAAATGGAAACACCGTTTCCCAACCCCGAGAACAGCCTGGATAAACAGGATTTGAATAAGCGAATCTGTGGAAAATTCTCACCCCTCCACCCGGCTTCTGACAACTACCCAGCTCTTGGCTATGCCCACCCTTTTGCATTTTCCAGGAGATCCCGAGCCTCCAGCTGCCAGCCATGGCTGATCCTGCCCCTCTCGCCTCTTCCTGGGCCATTCCCCATTAAGCGCTCATCACTCCCAGGTTTGACTCTTGGTTTGGCTTCCTCAGACTGCTTCTCATTTTAGCCCATGGCTTTCTTGTAAACCACAGTGGCCTCAAACTTGTGACAATCCTCTGCTTTTCGCCTCCCAGATGCTGGGCTAACAGACTTTGCTCATCTTAAAACTCAAACAAGGAGCCCGTCTAGCCGTGGTGGTGCATTTCTTTTCAATTCCTGCACTCGGGAGGCAGAGGCAGACAGGTTTCTGTGAGTTCGAGGCCAGCCTGATATATATAGAACTTTCTAGGCCAAGCCAAGGCTACACAGTAATGGATAATGAATGGCGTTGTGTTGAATTTCACAGTTAAGAGCAATTGCTGTTCTTCATGAGGAGCCAAGTACAATTCCTAGAACCCACACCAGAAGGTTTACAACTGCCTGTAACTCCAGCTCCAGTGAATCTCACGCCCTCTTCTGGATTCTGAGGGTACTGCACCTGTATTCATAATTTAAAAAAAAAAACAAACCTGCTGGACAGTGGTGGCGCACGCCTTTAATCCCAGCACTTGGGAGGCAGAGGTAGGGGGATTTCTGAGTTCAAGGCCAGCCTGGTCTACAGAGTGAGTTCCAGGACAGCCAGGGCTACACAGAGAAACTCTGTCTCAAAAAACAAAACAAAAAAACAAAAAAACATAAAAAAGAAAGCCAACCTAATGCTGTTAGTGTGATGCACCCAGGTGCTGAGATCCACTGCTCTTCAGATAAGCTATAGTAGCAGAGCTGCAGTGTCATGACCACGGGCTGCCATTATAGGATCTTGAAGGGAGAAAGCCTTCAAAATCCAGGAGCAAAGAAAATTCTTCTTTTCTTTCTGTTTTTGTTTCGAGACAGGGTTTCTCTGTATAGCTCTGGCTGTCTTGGAACTCACTCTGTAAACCAGGCTAGGTCTCAAACTCAGAGATCGGCCTGCCTCGGCCTCCCAAGTGCTGGGATTAAAAGCATTGCACCTCCACTGCCCAGCTCAAGGGTATTGGCATTCTGTCTAAACTCCACCCCACAGTTACCTGGCAACAGCCAGGTAGGTCTGGATCACTATAAAAGGGGCTGCTTGCCCCTCCTCTCTCTCTTGCCCCTCCTCTCTCTCTTGCCCCTCCTCTCTCTCTTGCCCCTTGCCCTCTTGCTCCCCTTCTCTACCCATTCCCTTCCCCCCTCTCTCCACGTGCTCATGGCCGGCCTCTACTTCTCTAGTCTCTCCCTCTCCCTGCCTTTCTCTGCCTCTACTACCCTCTTAACTCCCCTCCCCAAATCCTGAATAGTATAGAACTCTATTCTATACTATACCATCCCTCGCGTGGCTGGTCCCTCCTGGGAAGGAAGGCATGAGCCATCTGAGACATCCCCTTCCCACACCTCAACACTCCCTCATAGAATATATTCTTATACTTCTTTATCTTTTTATAAACACGTCAAAGGGATTTTTTAAATTTATTTTTATTTTGCTTGTGTGTTTTTTTTGCATCCATTCATGTCTGTGTCCCATGTATACTCCTAGGTCACTCGGAGGCCAGAAGAGGGAATGAGATCCCCTGGAACTAGAATTATAGATGGTTGTGAGCCACCAGGTAGATGCTAGAAACTAAATGCAGGTCCTCTGTAAGAACAGCAAGTGACTTAACCACTGGGCCATGTCTTCGGTCTCCGAGGGGAACATCTTGTTGCTATGGGTTGGGTGGGAAGGAGGCCTGACTTCTCCATGCTCTTACAGGACTGACTACCTGTCCTCCAGAAGCCAAAGAAAACAGTCAAATTAGGTCTAAAGCAGTGGTTCCCAATGTGTGGGTCGAGCAAGACTCCTCTGGGGTTGTTATATACCATGTATATTTTGCAGATCAGATGCTCAGGTTATAGTTCATAACAGTAGCAAAATTACGGTTATGAAGTAGCAACGAGATAATTTTATGGCTGAGGGAGGGGGTCTCTACAAGTGAGGAACTGTATTAAAGAGCCTCAGCGTTAGGAAGGTTGAGAACCACTGAAACTGTGGAGCCTCTTAGAATCCTGCCTGAGGTTTCATAGTAAAGACACAGAGACATTCCTATAGTATAAGGCTGCTGGCCTTTGGCTGGGGCTGACTCAGCTACAATCTAACTTAACCCAACTTCCCTGACCCCAGTGGCTCTTACTCTGTAACCCCCCCCACACACACACTTGATTCCTCCTCCCTACTTTTGCTTCACCAATCCCAGATCTGCCACCAGCTTTTTATTCTACCAAATAAACAAAAACAGCCACATTCCAGTCTGAGCCAGTCAGCAGCAGGACAGTTTTGATCCACCTCTTGGAGTTGCCCTTTTACAGGGATGAGGGCTAACCCGACTTCCTTCAAGGTTGCTTGGGTTTTTGTTTTTTATCTGATAATCTCCAAGTCTTTTGGGCATCCTTGAATAAGTATTTACATATAGAAAGCTGGTAATGGGTCATAGAAATGACAATACCAGCCAGGCCTGTGGTGGCACAGGCCTTTAATCCCAGCCCTTGGGAGGCAAAGGCAGGTGGATTTCTGAGGCCAGCCTGGTCTACAGAGTGAGTTCCAGGACAGCCAGGGCTACACAGAGAAACCATGTCTCGGAAAAAAAAACAAAAAAACTGTAAGATTAAGTTTTCAAACTGTACTGTGGAAATTTAGCCATTAGTTAAACTCAGTGGGAGACCGGCTCCCAGAACCTAGAAACAATGGGAGACCAGCAGCTCTCAGAACCCAGAAACAAGGGAACCAAGACGACCTGGCCTGAGAACCCAGAAACAACCTGGCCCAAAAACAATTGCCAGGTGGCTAGCCCGCCCCATTGACCCTAGCATGAGCCAGCACTAATCAGAAACCACCCTGTACCGGGTTCCTCCGGGAATCTCACATTTGGGGGCTCGTCTGGGATTTCCAACCACCCCTCAGGTAAGCTCAGGTCTGGACCCTCCCATGTCTGTCTCCTCCCTTGTCTGTCTGTGCTTCGTTTATTAATGGCTGTTACTTTTGGTTTTGTGGTTTTGTGTCTGTAATTTACTTTTTGTGGTTTCGTGGTTTTGCTTCTTTGGCGACTGCTGGTACGGTGCTTTTTTGGCCTGGCCAGCTGCAGGTCGCCCATCTTGAGGGACGCCTCAAGAGGGGAAGACATACGGGAGCCCTCCACGCATATTTTGGAGGAGTGCCACACTTTGGTTGAGTGGAACAGCACTCGGAGGTCCCACCTGTCTCAGTTTCTTTCAGTTCAGCACTCTCAGAGTGGCCAAGTATGCTTCAGGGTTTTGTTCTCTGTTTCCTTTGTCATTTTGGGGTGTGTGTGTGTGTGTGTGTGTGTATAAACATTGATGATAAGACAGACTATTGTGACCCCACTGACCTTGATTCTAGACCACTGGACAGAAGTTAGGGACCGAGTTCATAATGATTTTTTACAATCGCCGCTCCCCTCTTATCCCACTCTTACCTTTAACCATGTAACTTGACATAAATGGCCTGCCTTTAACGTAAGATGGTCACCAGAAGAAATATTTGACTTGGACATGATACAAGCTGTTAAAGATATTGTTTTCCAACAGGGACCGAGGAGATACCCCGACCAGCAGCCGTATATCATTGTGTGAGAGGACCTCACGTTCAGTCCTCCGCCATGAGTCCGGCCATGAGTTCAGACACCTGAGCTCCCTGGAAGACCAGGCTCCCGAGTCCTGGCCCTGCAAGGCCATCAGAACCCAAATAGTGAAGAGCCCTCCCGAGCGGCTGCAGCTACCGCTGGCACTCAGGAGCCTTCCCTAGTGGCTCCTAAAAAGATTTACCCTGACACTCAGTCAGACCTCCTCTCCAACCTCATCCTGCGCCACCTCACTTGCCTCCACCACAGGCAGTGGTGGCCTCAGCACCCCTCAAGAATCTCGCTGGCCCTACCCAGAGGAGTGCCTCATGAGAGAATGCCTAAATCCTTCCACTGAGTGCCATCCTCCAGCAGTAGCTCTTGCAAACACCCAAATCTGGGCCTATGGCCTTCCCAATTGCAAAACATCACTGATGCTGGGTTCCTCTTAGACTGTCCAGACTGGGACAACACTTCCAAAAGTAGAGAGAGACTGCATGTCTAACTGCCAGCTGCTAGTGATGGGGTCTCTAAGGGACGGTATGGAAGCCCACCAATTCGGCTAGGAATTAAAGCAGGAGGAATAAGGAAAACGTGAAAATAAGAAAAAAAAAAAAAAAGAGGCAGAATCAGAATTTGATATGGATCTTGGCCACAGTGAGACTCCTATATAGAGCCAAGAAAAAAAAGGACAGGCAGGACACCTGGGCAACCCCCCCCCTCCCCAGACTGCTTGAGAAAAGTCAATGCGCATACTGCAAACAAAAAAAAGAAAAGAAAACAAAAGAAAAAAGGACACTGGGCTCTTAAATGCCCACATGACCCACTATCAGAGTTTGCTTCTAAGTAAAATGACCTTTGCAGCCCCCGCCAGTCTCCCTGAAACACACCCCTGCTGCCAGTTAGTGAGCAGGAAAGCTGGGAAAAAAAAATCACCACCCCGTCATCCTTAACCCAGCCACCCTGCTTCCTGAAACCACTGAAGAGACCGTCCTCCACTCCTGCCAAGATATCCTGGCTGACACGCTGTGACCTGTGTGACCTGTGGCCGGGGGCTGCAGACTGCTGTACAGACGCCAGCAGTTACATGGTTAAAGGTAAGAGGGGGATGAAAGGGGGGCAGCTGCACTGGCTGGTTTTGAGTGTCAACTTGACACAGGCTGCAGTTATCACAGAGAAGTGAGCTTCAGTTGGGGAAATGCCTCCATGAGATCCAGCTGTGGGGCATTTTCTCAATTAGTGATCAAAGGGGTAGAGCCCCTTGTGGGTGATGTCATCCCTGGGCTGGAAGTCTTGAGTTCTATAAGAGAGCAGGCTGAGCAAGCCAGGGGAAACAAGCCAGCAAGAAACATCTCTCCATGGCCTCTGCATCAGCTCCTGCTTCCTGACCTGCTTGAGTTCCAGTCCTGACTTCCTCTGGTGATAAACAGCAATGTGGAAGTAAGCTGAATAAACCCTTTCCTCCCCAACTTGCTTCTTGGTTGTGATGTTTGTACAGAAATGGAAACCCTGACTAAGACAAATTGGTACCAGAAGTGGGGTATTCCTGTGACAACCTGACCATGTTTTGGGGAGGACTGTGGAAGGACTTTGAAACTTTGAGCTAGAAGAACCACTGGTTGTTAAGAACTCTGTGGGATGTTCTGTGGGAGCTTAGAAGATCATGTTGAGAACAGTGCAGAGATGGAGGCCTGGCTTGTAAAATTTCAGAGAAAAGATTAAAGACTCTTATCAGGGCCATGTTGTTTTGATTGGGAAGATTCTGTGGTTCTGGTTAGCTGGGGCTGAAATATCAGCTATGATTAACAAAATACCAAAACTACTAAAGTGAAAACTTTGCATTACTGGGACTATTGATGCTGGTTAGCTGGAGCTAAGAAATTAGCAGTGATTAAAAAGAGACCAGCATCATTGAGGTGACATCTTCTGGGGAGTGTTTTCTGAGAACACTAAGAGGCTGTATTCCAGAGATAGCCAAGGTTGTACCTTGTGCTGCAGCAGGACTTGGTAATGTATAAGAGTCACCCATGTGGTACTGATTTTGACAGCATAAAGGGGTCATGGAGAGCAGCTGAGGCTCGGCACAGGGCACAGTGAGAGGCCATGGAAGGTCATTGGTGAAGGTGCAGCCTCACTTTGCAATTGATGGCACAGGACTGAAGGTGTCATGCAAAGGAGTTGAGGCTTGGCACCGTGAAGACAGTCTGTGAGAGGCTATTGGTAAAGCCTAGTTACAGCAGTGTTTTGGAAATGCCAGTACCATACAGTGACCACCAAGGACAGCAACAGCAGTGGAGTACAGGCATCTGGAGCCCAGAAGATAAAGATGTGTGTTACAAAGGGCAGAGCTAGAGAAGTGACCAAAGCCCTTAAAAGAGCCCAAAAGATCATGAGTTAAATCCCAGACACTGGTTTTGCTTTTGATTGTGACTGTGCCCTAATATTTTTCCTTCTTGAAAAAAGAATCTATTTTAGTGGAGCCCACAGTTAAGAGACTTTAAATTTTAAAAAATATTAGACATTTTAAATTGATTAAACTTTTAATATATAAAGACTGTGAGACTTTAGATCTTTGGGATAAGTAAAAACATAAGGGTTGAGGCTTAATAGTAATGTGTTTGTGTGTCAAGTTGACAAGGGGTCGATTGTACTGGCTAGTTTTGAGTGTCAACTTGACACAGGCTAGAGTTATCACAGAGAAGTGAACTTCAGCTGGGGAAGTGCCTCCATGAGATCCAGCTGTGGGGCATTTTCTCAATTAGTGATCAAAGGGGTGGTGCCATCTCTGGGCTGGAAGTCTTGGGTTCTATAAGAGAGCAGGCTGAGCAAGCCAGGGGAAGCAAGCCAGCAAGAAACATCTCTCCATGGCCTCTGCATCAGCTCCTGCTTCCTGACCTGCTTGAGTTCCAGTCCTGACTTCCTCTGGTGATCAACAGCCATGTGGAAGTAAGCTGAATAAACCCTTTCCTCCCCAACTTGCTTCTTGGTCATGATGTTTGTACAGGAATAGAAACCCTGACTAAGACAGCGGCGATTGTAAAAAATCATCCGGGCTAACAGTCTGCCTGAAAAATCCTCGGCTCAGTGAACAGAATTAATAACTTTGACTCAAGCCCTGCGATTGGCTAAGGGGCAGAGGGTCAACATCTACACAGACAGCAGGTCTGCCTTCGCCACGGCCCACGTCAATGACGCCATCTACAAAGAGGGCTGCTTGCCTCTGGTTAAAAACCAGAACTGAGATCTTGGCACTCCTAGAGGCCATCCACCTGCCAGACAAAGTGGCCATTATGCACTGCCCGGGTCACCAGCGTACCAATGACTAGGTGGCTAGAGGGAACTAGCGGGCAGATGCTGAGGCCAAGAGAGTGGCCCAAGGACTAAATATTCTGATAATGATAGCTGATCCAGATACTGGGAGACCTGGCCCCTTTAAATACACTCCTGAAGACCACAAGAAAATGCTAGATGCAGGATACCAGGCAGAATCGCCATATGGAATGAAAGAGACTGGAACTGAAAAATATATTTTACCCCAACTTGAAGCCGAAAGATATCTTGATCAGCTACACCGCTTAGCCCATCTAGGATCTAAAAAGATGCAAGAACTGGTAAAACAGTCTCCTTATCATATACTGGGACTCTCTGAAATGACTGAAACCATTTTTAAGACTTGTAATGCCTGCCAACTTGTCAATGCCTCCTCTTCCAGGGCCCTAAAGGGGGCCTGCGTGAAAGGTCAGAGACCTGGTGAGCATTGAGAAACAGATTTCACTGAAATTAAACCTGCCAGATATGGTAACAAGTATCTTTTAGTGTTTATAGATACCTTCTCTGGATGGACTGAGGCTTTCCCTTATAAAAAAGAAACAGCTCAAATAGTGGCCAAGAAGATAAGAGAAGAAATTTTTCTGCGATTTGGTCTACCTAAGGTAATTGGGTCAGACAACGGACCTGCTTTTGTTGCCCAGGTAAATCAAGGAGTGGCCAAGATCCTTGGGGTAGAATGGAAATTACATTGTGCTTACAGACCCCAAAGTTCAGGACAGGTAGAGAAAATTAATAGGACCATAAAAGAGACCTTAACCAAATTGTCAATTGAGACTGGCATAATAGACTGGACAGTCCTTCTTCCCTATGCCCTTTTCCGAGCTGGAAATACTCTAGAGAAATTTTAGCTCACACCCTTTGAGCTTCTGTATGGCATCCCCCCTCTGGCTGCTACACTCAGAGCTTTTCTAATAAATGTGTCTTTTTACTCCACCACCCTCCTTGCCAGGTTAAAGGCTCTCAAGACAAGCCTGGCGACCTCCAAGTGCCACACCAGTTCCAGGACAGAAATGCAGTATACCTGAGATGACATTGTGCCAGATGGCGTCTCACCTGGATCCATGCCTCTCACATCAAAAAGACATCCTCATCAGCAGACAGACAGTAGAGAGGACCCCAAACCCCCTCAAGCTTCGGGTGCGCCGTGCTCCCCTTTGTCCTAGTGACTCTGCTCCCAATAAGCGAGACATCCCCCACATAGACCCCAAAAGCTGACCTGGCAGATTAGCTCCCAACCCGGCAATATAATATAAAATATGACCAAAATTGCTCCTCCAGGTACCTGGTGGCCTGACATGGTTTTTGAACTTTACTTATTAATGGCTAGACTAAATCTGTAAGATATACCTGAGCACAATTCTAACCAACTACCAGTACTCTCCAAGACCACACACCTTCAGTCGTAAGTTCTGCAGATGGTCTCCTCGAACCCAGTCCAGATTAACCCTATCGTCAGTCTCAGGACAGGGCCTGTGCATTAAAAAAGTCCCAGCAGATAAGTCACCTCTGCAGCAGCAACCTAAGTGTAGATCACTCAGACAGCAGCAATACCTGTTTCCACCAACAAAAGGTGGTGAGCTTGCAGGACTGGCTTAACCTCGTGTGTGCACCCTGATGTCTTACAAAATAATTCCTATGTGCTGGTCCAATTAACTCCCCACCCCCACCCCGCTCCTATACCACACTGACTCCTCCTTTCTAAATAAAATAGAAGGTAAAAACCATATAAAAAGAGAACCGGTAACCATGACCCTCGCAGTTCTTCTGGGGCTTGGTGTAGTGGCGAGTCCCTGATGGGCCCTTTAATAATCCTGTTCCTTTTGCTGACCTTTGGGCCTTGCATTTTAAACAAGCTGGTAAGATTTATCAGAGAAAAAATTAGTACAGTTCAAGTGCTCATACTCTGTCAGCAATATCAAGCCTTAAAAAATCAGAGTCAGATGTTCTAAGATTAGAACTAGTTCCAATAGAAGAGGAGGGAATGTAAGATTAAGTTTTCAAACTGTACTGTGGAAATTTAGCCATTAGTTAAACTCAGTGGGAGACCGGCTCCCAGAACCTAGAAACAATGGGAAACCAGCAGCTCTCAGAACCCAGAAACAAGGGAACCAAGACAACCTGGCCTGAGAATCCAGAAACAACCTAGCCCAAAACAATTGCCAGGTGGCTAGCCCGCCCCTGGACCCTAGCATGAGCCAGCACCAATCAGAAACCAACCCGTACTTTCCCCTTACCCCAGTCTTCCCTTTTGCCCCTGCAACTGCACAGGAATAAAAAGCCGCCTAAGACCTTGCTTGGGGCCAGACTCCTCTACCCCTGTGAGGGATATGAGTCTCCCCAGCTAGCTGGAATAAAAAGCCTCTTGCAGATTGCATCAAGTCCGTGTCTTGGTGGTGTGTGGGGTTGTCGCTCCCGGGATTTGAGTGTGGGGGTCCCTCCGGGAATCTCATACAACAACAACAACAACAACAACAACAACAAAAAACCAACAACAACAAAAGAAATGACAATACCAAATATCTAGCCAGCTCTTCGCTCTGCTACCTTTTGGCTCCGCCAGCATAGCAGTTAACAACTGAAAACACTGGGGCACACCTGGAGCCATTTGATACAGTGTGTAGGGGAAGGTCATACCAACAGTTTAGAGAGATAACTAAACAGTTAAGACTGAGTCCTGCCCTGCTGGAGATGGCTCAGATGTTAAGAGCACTGGTCGTAGTTCTTCCTGATTCCCACAGCCCACAGGGCAACTCACAATCGTCTGTAAGTCCAGGATCTAACATCCCCATACAGACATGCAGGCAGGCAAGACACCAATGCACATGAGAGAGAGAGAGAACTGCTCCCAGAGTTTGGTCCCTGTTCCCAGCACCCACATTAACAACTTCAGCTCAAAGGGATATTATGCCCTCTATTGACCTACATGGGCACCATGTATATATTGAAAGTGTGCCTGCGTATCTTTGTGTGAGGAGTTTAAGAAGGCCAGAGGTGTGGGGTCCTCTGGAGCTGGAGATACAGGTAGTTGTGAGGCACCTGAAGTATGTGGTAGAAATCGAGGTCATGTTCTCCGGAAGACCACTGTGTGCTTTTGACTACTGAGTCATTGCTCCAGCACCAAGAAAAATCTTAGGCCAGGCAGTGGTGGCGCACGCCTTTAATCCCAGCGCTTGGGAGGCAGAGGCAGGCAGATTTCTGAGTTCGAGGCCAGCCTGGTCTACAGAGTGAGTTCCAAGAAAGCCAGGGCTACAAGAGAAACCCTGTCTCAAAAAACAAAACAAAACAACAACAACAACAAAAAAAAACCAAAAGAAAGAAAGAAAGAAAGAAAGAAAGAAAGAAAGAAAGAAAGAAAGAAAGAGAAAGAAAAGAAAAATCTTAGAACAGCCAAATTACTAGTGAAGAGCAGAAAGGGGGATACTTTGGGAAGAGGGAGGAAGAGATGCAATCTTCTCCCTCCCTCACAATCCATCTTCAGGGTCCTGAAGTGAAGTTAAACCAGAGTCACGCTTACCTCAGCAGTTGTCAGTCAAGGTGTGGTCCCCCCTACTACTGACCATCTGGTCTCTTCTGTACGGTGGGCAATGGGTGGTGACTCTCTGGGAGAAAAGGTTCCCTCTGGCTGACCCTGGCTCAAGACTTTCTCTTCACCCAGCACAGGTTTCCTGGAGGGAATGAGTTTCTTGGGGCTCACTGTTTTAATAGTCTGAATGCAGAAGTATCCCTTTAAGAAGGCCTCATCTTTGCCCTGCCTGTTATGCCGGGAGTTACCAGGCAGGAACACACTAGCTAAAGTAGTTATAATTCCTGATCCCCTTAGGCCTGGGTTGAGGGTGAGGAAGTAAACTAGAAGGCCAGAATAGACTGGCTTATCAATTTATCAACTTTCTCTGCCAAAGGAGAACGGCTGGGGAGCAGGGTAGAAGGTGCATGGGCAGCCACAGGGTCAGGTCTGTAACCTAACACCCGCAGAGTGAATGGTTAAAGTTTACCAGTGCTCCTGCAGTGAACAGGCTTTGGGAGCCAAGATACCATCAGAGCAAGCCTGGAAGCACGAGGGGCTGAGGGCAGGCGTTGTTTCCACTTGAAATAAACCACCCAGCTGCCCAAGTGTTTCCAGGGTGAACAAGAGAACTGGCATGGACTCCATCTGAGGGACACCGGGACCTGAGAGGAGACAGAAAGGAATGAGTCTGAAGAGGGGCCGAAACCTCGGTGGTGGAAACCATCTAGAGTTCCATCTATACTCCCTGGGGCCTGGGGAGAAGGAAGTGAATACGTTTTCAGAAGCTGCGGAACTTCCTGGTAGAGATTACCTAGCACTGGCAAAGGTGAGGCCCTGGGGTCCAGCCTCAGCACTGCAGAGAGAACAGGAAATTAGGTAAGATCCGTAGCCTTGGGGGCTCTAGGATTCTGATCTTCAGGAGTCAGAGTTCTCACCAAGGAGGAAGTCCTCAGTGTGAGGCTAAGGGTGAGAAAAATAAGCCATTTGGAAACAGGGATCTCAGGGACAGAGAGCAGGCATGAGTCTTAGGTTCAATCCCCAGCCCCGTATAAAACCAGGTGTGGTGGTGCACGCCTTCAAACTCAGCATTTGAGGAATGCTGGGAGGCAGGAGAATCAGAAGTTAAGGGTCATTCTAAGCTACATAGTGAATTCCAGGCCAGCCTGGGCTACCTAAGACTGGCTCATATACAAATCAGACCTGGAGAGATGGCTCAGGGGTTAAGAGCACTTGCTATTTTTTATTTATTTATTTATTTATTTATTTATTTATTTATTTATTTTGAGAGCAAGAAGCTAGATGCCTGTGGTTGGTATAACAAAAAATTATATTGAATTATGCTAAGGGTCATCACACGAAGTTCACAACACTCTACGTTCCTAACTATGATCCTAAGCCTAACTCCCCAAAGCTGCTCCCTGTGACATATCTCACCTGAAGGTCAGCTCAGGTCTAGTCTCTGATTCAAAGGTGAGGATGCTAGGGGAGACTGTCTATCTGCAGATGAAGGTGATGTCTCTCTCCAGATGTGCAGAGCAGATCTCTGCTTATGTACCACCCAGTGGACATCATGGGGTTCTAGGACTGTGTCTGGTTATCCTGAGTGTGTAATGTCACTCGGTTCTGGTTATCAAGTACAGCCTTGGGTGTAATGGGGTTCCTGACGAAGGTATTTTTACATGTCTAAAAGGCATTTTTTTTCCTTTACTATGTCCCTTATGTTTCTTCCCCTGGTTCTTGAGGTATGCACAGCACCAATGTGGAAAACACATAAGAGTTCTTAGCATTATAATTTCACAGCAAATTGCAAATTTGGACCAAAACAGAAAAGGGAGAAAGCATACTGTGAACATTCCAATCACTGATAGACAAATAAATGTATAGAGAGAAATCTCAGGCAACAAAACCTGCCACTATTGAGGAAAATGGTCAGAACAAGGTGGACCCCATGTCTGCTGGTATGTATCACAAGTCATTGCCATGACTTCTAGGGCTTGGGCATACTTTCTGATTTTGTGTTTTCTCTGGGTGTGGGATGCACGGAGCTGAAAAACACATTCAGAAATAGAAGGTAACACACTCAGTTTCAAACCAAAAATGTTATAGAGTAAAAGACAGCATAGCAGGGTTGAAGAGGCAGGATTTTGAGATGAGCCAGCCAGAACCTGATCAGAGCCAAGCAGGAGCACATGGGACATGGCTGTGGGCTGGGTATTTCTTCTTTTATTAATGAAAAGAGTACCTGAGAGTCCAGTGAGCTTCATAATATGCATCCAATGTCTTTTAGTTTTGTGGATGCTAAGCTTATGGAAAGTCAAATGATGGAATAGGGCATCCAGAAGTCTAGTGAATCTCTGGAGGCATCTATCCCGGGTCTGAGACTAATGTATACATATCATCTCTTCTGGCAAAACTGGAATTTATTTGGTGGGGTAGAAGAAAGCATTGGAATACAATATTTCTGGCTTGCGGTATCACTCCAGAGACAAAACATCTCCTGAAGAAATTTCTCCAATCATGGTTTCTACAGATCCGTAAGCCAGAATCATACATAGCTGGTTTGTTCCTTCTGGTGCGATAGTAGTCTCTGGAGCCTCTTGTCATAGTTCTTCCTGAAATTAAGTTTGTTAAACAAGCCCAAAATAATTATAAAGAGTTTGTATGCCAAAAGGGCCAATATGATATATATAAGAAGCCAACCCCCCTCCCCTTTAAAAAGATTTTATTTCTTTATTTTATGTATGTGAGTACACTGTAGCTATCTTCAGGCACACCAGAAGAGGGCATCAGATCTCATTACAGATGGTTGTGAGCCACCATGTGGTTGCTGGGATCTGAACTCAGGACCTCTGGAAGAGCAGTCAGTGCTCTTAACTGCTGAGCCACCTCTCTAGTCCCCCAAATCTCTCCCTTATCCAGTAGAACAAGTTCCATGTGGGCAATCAAGCATATTCAAATCTAAACATCCTACCAATCACATCAAATAAAGAACATTTTTTTTAAAGCTTGTTAACTTTATGGGTATAGGCAACAGTGTCTGTGAGTACAGCTGAGAAGTGTTAGGTTCTGTCTGTCCTTCCAGGGTCTTGATATCCCTACTCCTCTCATCATGCGTTGGCTGTAATTGTGGCGCGTTAGAGGAGAGAGCACTGGAAATGTCATCAGTGGCTTTCCTAATCTTTCCTAGTAGGTCATCTTTGTATTCCTTGTCATATAGAGTACCTGAGTCAGAAGTATGTCTATGTTCAAAGGTTAGGCTAAAGAGGCTGGGCATGTTTGCCTGTCCCGAGAAAGGTGAGGTCTAAGGTATCCATGGCAAAGTTAGAGATGGATGGCACCCTTGAGGGAGCAAGCAGTGTTGACTCCATTGCCAAGGTCTATGAATTGGTCTAAAGGGGTCAGTTCTGATATTTGGAGCTCACTGGACGGATGTTGGGTGGTCACAAAGGTGTGGGCCCAGGTGAGGTGGTACATTCCTCTGGCTACTAGACATCCTCTGTATTAGTCCAATTATTCCATAGAAAAGAATCAGTGGGTATAACAAATCCCTCCCCAAGTTTCCCAGGCCACGGCAATGTGATAAGTTGGTATCACATTGTCCATATAGGCTAACAGTAAATGGATTTTTAGAGAATCCAGGCTCACACCCAGAGGTTTGCCTTGGCTCCAGTAGAGTATTTTTGACTGATCCTGTAAAAAAGGGCTGAGACCCGTCTGCCTCTACAAAGAGTTTTGCTTGGATACATTCTTTTTGTTCCTCTGGATATGTTGTGGCAAATAATTTTGAGCGATCTGGTTGGCTACAGCCAGCCTCTTCAAATTTTCAGCTGTGTATTTGTTAGTATCTGCCAACCATTGCTTTAATACATTTAATTTGCTTTAGTAAAAGTAGTAAAGGCCTGTGGATCAGCTTGTGAGTGATAGCCTGGCATCAGACAAGGCCTCAACAGGCAATGGTTGTTGTTCAGTAGGATTCCTGATGTCTTCTATGTCTGCATTGATGTCGGAGGGGACAGAAGATGCCATGCCAGCTCCAAGTAAGGAACCAACCAACATATAGTTGCAGCAACCATCAATTGTTGTCTTAGTTAGGGTTTTCTAGAGTCACAGAACTTAGTCTCTATGTAGTAAAGGGATTTATTGATGACTTACAGTTTGTAGTCTAACTCCCAATAATCAACTCCCAACAACAGTCATGGCAGCAGCTGTGAATGGAAGTCCAAGGATCCAGCAATTGCTCAGTCCCACAAGGCAAGCAGGCGAAGCAGAGAGAGCCTTCCTTCTTTCAATGTCCTTATATATGTCTCCAGCAAAAAGTGTGGCCCAGGTTAAAGGTGTGTGCCACCACACCTTTAACCCCGGACGACCTTGAACTCATAGAGCTTTTTATGTTAATCCTATGGGATTCATAGCCACTATTTCTCAAGGTCTCCATGCCAAGATTCAGGTCAGAAACTTGTATCTCTCAGCCTCCAGATTAGGGCCACAGGTGAGCCTTCTAATTCTGGATTGTAATTCATTTCAGACATAGTCAAGTTGACAACCAGGAATAGCCACTACAATTTACCCCTTGTCAACTTGACACAAATAATATCCCATGTCTACATGAAATAATAACAAAATCATGAGTATGCCTAATATAACTATTTCTCGTATAATCGCAAATGCATTTATAAATTTATAATGTCCCTTCAGAACATTTTTTAGTGTCTTAACTTAAATACCAATTGATGTTAAAGAAATTGGAAGAAAAGTGTATTTTTAACAAAATAAGACAGAAGCATTTATATTACTTATAATCTTCGTTTTTGCAACTGATTACGTGGCCTTAGCTGGTATTTATAACTACCTTCCTCTACTACCCATTCTGTATTTCTTTCCCCCTCAGCAAGCACCTCAGCAGGTCTTGGCTCTTTTCCTGGAGGATTGACCCATATCTTTATTTTTGATGGGTCTGTATTTTTTGTTATCCTGCTTGGATTAGGCTGTTGTAATTTTTCATTGACCTTAATCACAGGACATGGAAGTATTAAGAGACGCCCTAAGGGATCTCTTGCACTCCAGACATAATCTTGTTTATTTTTATTGTGAAGAGGCAATTTGATTTTTTTATGGTAATCTGGATCTATCACTTCTCCTAATACTGTTATTCCCTTCTTAGCCTGTTGGTTTAAGGGCATTAGAAGCCCAAAATGACCAGGGGAAGTCTGAGCTTTCAGTTCAATGGAATGTTTGTTGTGGCTCCTGGTAGGAGAACTCCACCCTTTGGAACCAAAACTTCTAGGCCAGCAGAACCTAGAGTTGTGGGGACAGGAAGCAAAAATTTTTCTAGAGGGTCACTAGGAGTGATAGTGAGTGGAACTATTTTCTTTTCTACCCCTTGATTCCTGGACCCATGGATCTTGGCTATAGGGGAAACTGTGCCATATATTGGACGCTGATTTAAAGCATATATTGCCTTCTGAAGAACTCTGCCACAGCGCTCTATGTTGTTGCCATCCAATTGGCGTTGAAGCTGTGTCTTTAAAAGGCCATTTCATCTTTTTATCAGGCCAGCCGCTTCAGGATGATGGGGAACATGGTAAGACCAGTGGATTTTATGATCATGGGCCCACTGTCGCACTTCTCTGGCTGTGAAGTGAGTTCCTTGGTCAGAGGCAATACTGTGTGGAATACCATGATGATAGATAAGGCATTTAGTGAGTCCACGGATGGTGGTTTTGGCAGAAGCATTTCGTGTAGGAAAGGCAAATCTATAACCAGAATAAGTGTCTATTTCAGTAAGAACAAAATGTTGTCTTTTCTATGGAGGAAGTGGTCCAATGTAGTCAACCTGCCACCAGGTTGCTGGCTGGTCACCTCGAGGAATGGTGCCATATCTGGGGCTCAGTGTTGGTTTCTGTTGTTGGCATATCTCGCATTCAGCAGCAGCTGTAGCCAGGTCAGCCTTGGTGAGTGGAAGTCCATGTTGTTGAGCCCAAGCATAACCTCCATCTCGGCCACCATGACCACTTTGTTTATGTGCCCATTGAGCAATGACAGGGATGGCTGGGGAAAGAGGCTGGCTGTCCACCGAACGGGTCATCTTATCTACTTGATTATTGAACTCCTCCTCAGGCGAAGTCACCTTTTGGTGAGCATTTACATGGGACACAAATATTTTTACATCCTCTGCCCATTTGGAGAGATCTATTCACAGACTTTTTTTCCAGATGTCTTTCTTACCAATATTTTAATCGTGATCTTTTCAGGTCTCTGACCATTCAGCCAATCCATTGGCTACAGCCCATGAGTCAGTGAACAATTGTACTTTTGGCCATTTTTTTTCCCAAACAAACTGTAATACCATGTGTACTGCCCGAAGTTCTGCCCACTGTGAAGATTTTTCTTTACCTGTATCTTTCAGGGTTGTCCTGGAAAGGGGTTGTAATGCTGCAGCTGTCCACTTCTGGGTGGTGCCTGCATAACGTGCAGAGTCATCAGTAAACCAGGTCCTAGTCTTTTCTTCTTCAGTCAGACGATCATAGGGAACACCCCACTTCTGATACCAATTTGTCTTAGTTAGGGTTTTCTAGAGTCACAGAACTTAGTCTCTATGTAGTAAAGGGATTTATTGATGACTTACAGTTTGTAGTCTAACTCCCAATAATCAACTCCCAACAACAGTCACGGCAGCAGCTGTGAATGGAAGTCCAAGGATCCAGCAATTGCTCAGTCCCACAAGGCAAGCAGGCGAAGCAGAGAGAGCCTTCCTTCTTTCAATGTCCTTATATATGTCTCCAGCAAAAAGTGTGGCCCAGGTTAAAGGTGTGTGCCACCACACCTTTAACCCCAGATGACCTTGAACTCATAGAGCTTTTTATGTTAATCCTATTGGATTCATAGCCACTATTTCTCAAGGTCTCCATGCCAAGATTCAGGTCAGAAACTTGTATCTCTCAGCCTCCAGATTAGGGCCACAGGTGAGCCTTCTAATTCTGGATTGTAATTCATTTCAGACATAGTCAAGTTGACAACCAGGAATAGCCACTACAATTTTAAACTTTTTTTTTTTTTTTTTTTTTTTTTTTTGCAACAAACATTTCCTGAGGAGTACAAGACTGGTATTTTCAGAAGCTCAAGTTCAGAGCGGAGTCCTGCAGGTAGGAGCCATGATTTGAGGTCCAAAAAGATCGAGATTGTCTGGATCCTAGGTGTAAATCTAAATCTTACAGGGAGGCTGAGATCAGGCGCCATCACGGGCACTCTGGTAAGCAGTGGTGAGGAGACAGAGGGGTTGACAAAATGCCGCCTTGTAGGGGGCTGTGACGAACTTGCTCTTCTTTCCTCCTCCTCTATCAATGACAATGTTAAGCTGTCTTCTTTGCTTCCACAGGATTCCTATGTAATGAGGAAGACATATACCTCATCAAACTGAAGTCCCTTGGGCAGAGTTCCTGCTGCGTGTGACATATTGAGTATGGGCTTACGGGCCACAAAGTCTCCAGTGCCTCATTCCTTGAGCTGTGGGAGTGGCAGAGTCATGTAGAAGTAGTAAAGGAGTCCTTGGTGTACATGTCTCCAGGGTTCTAGTTTGTAAAGTCTCCATGCTTGCAGTTTCCCACCAGTGTAGGGTTCTCTTGTTTGCCTTTATCGTGTGGTACCTTGGCACGAAGGAGTCATAGGCTCTAGGCCATCCTCTGCTTCCAAATTGTATCAGTCCACTCTTGGTTGATGTAGTCACGTATGCTTTTATTGGCCATCCTGGTAGTTTTATTGTCCTAGCAGCCAAACGTGGGGTTCATCTGCCATCCACGTGGGGTGAAGAACGTTGAATGGAGTTTGGTGTTTGCTGTTATTTCACAGTCAAGCACGGAGTCTTCCGCGTCTGCCATCTCAAACCTTATTCTCCCCTTGTTCTCACTGTCAGGTGGGGGATGATTTAGGAGTTTGTTCTTTCCAGTAATTGTAGATGGAGGATTTTGCTGTGATATTTCTTCAAATCTGTGTTAAATGGTATTTCAATGGGTTTCTTTCCTCCTTAAAATTGGTGTTTTTCAGCTTCCTCTCGGTCACTGGAGACTATGGCTCTCAAAGTCTGTGCAACGTGGACCTTAGCCTTCCCTCCTCCGTTACTATAGCTACACCACACTGTATGCCCAGTACCTGCCCAGAGACCATCCTGAGCACAGAATGCATCCCTGGTGTACACAAAGGTGAAGTGTTCATGTTCTCGGCATTCTGGTAGGAATATCATCCGAGGCGTAGTAGGGCAAGTCTCCGTTATCATTCTTCGGTCTGCATAGGAATGTGTTTCTGAATCCTCCTCCTTGGGGCTGTCTTGTTGGTATCTGATCTCATCTTTGGAGTGGTCTGGGCCATGGTCTCGCCCTTTTTTTTTGCCTACAAAAGGCCACCTTTTGAGTGAGTCAGTCCATGGTTCTGGCTTTCTTCAGTTCTGTACATTAGACTGCAGGGGTACACTCTCACCTGTTTCGGGTTCCCTAGTCCATTTGAAGAAGGCAGTACCTTCTCCGACACTTTGGCAACTGGCCAGAACTGATGACACCATTAGTCTCAAATGTAGAGGGGTGATCTTAATTAGAATTTTTTAATTCAATGGAGTGGGTTTTCCCTCTGGCAATATCTAAAATTTGTTCTAGGCCTTCACATATATGGGGATTCCCCCAAATCCCCTTGACCCCCTTTATTTCTTCTGAGGTTGTCATTACTGCATCAGCTCCCTTTTCCCATAAGAAGGCCACCTAGGACCCATCTTTATCTCCTCTTGTACAAAATCTTGTCTTATTGGCTACAGTTCTGTTCTTGTAAACAGTCTAGATTCTACTTTAGTAGTGACATGAGTATTATTGGCTAAATGGCCAGGGGTAGCCTTAACTTTCCTGGCAGTTTCTAGTAGAGCCATCTTGGTGTCTTTGAAGTATCTGACTGAGCCCTCATCAGCTGCCTCCACCGCCATTCCAGAGGACTCAGAGCCAGCGTCAAGCAACAGACAACTCACTACACCTGTAAGTTAGCTCCAGGCAATCTGATGCCCTCTTTTGGCTTCCATGAGCACTGCCCATTCAGGACACACAGGCACACACATAAATAAAAATAAATCTAAAACTAAACCAAACAAGGGCTAGAATTTAGGGTTTTAGTGATAAAGAGGGCTTGCTTCCAGTTCTAACAACCTGAGCTCACCTCCACGTAGTAGAACCACACTGTTAAGCTCCAACACATTCATTCTTACACTGACCTCCTTCAGCACGCTCATGTGTGCACAAACGTGTAAATAAAAAAAAAAATGAAATAATCAGGCCAGGGGTGCTGGGACATTTAATCACAGCATTTAGGAGGCAGAGCCAGGAGGATTGCTGTGACCCTGAGGCCAGCCTACTCTACATTGTGAGTTCTGGGCCAACCAGAGCTACATAGTGAGACCCTCTCTCAAAATACAATAAGTAAATACCTTTCCCACTAGTTAGAGGCCAACCTAGACTGACTACAAACGCCTGAACTGTCTTTAGGATTAGTCCCCACTGCCCCTGCCCGCCCCCTCCCCCTGCCGCTTCTCTGCTGTTCCTTACCCAATTAGCTCTGGAGCAAATTGGTTCCTTGCTGTGAGCGTTCTCACCTTACTCACTACATCCTATCTCGAGCCTCTGAAAGCAAAAAGAAGCTGGCAGAAGGCTCAGGCTTGTTCCTCAATTGTTACGGCCCAATCTCTGGCCAGAGACCTGTAAAGTCTGTGAAAGGGAGGAAGATCCCTTCTGTCTGTGCTTTGCTCTAGGATCTGTAGTCTCGCCCTCCCACTGGGGGCAGCCTGGGGAACTGAAGGATATTTCACCTGACATCCAGTCTCAGTGGTTCTCTATGGAACCTGAAATGAATCTTCATGATTTAAAACAAGTATGACTGTCTCAAAAAAGAAAAGCTTAAGTTCCAGGCCTGCCAGGGTCACACAATCATGAGTCCCTTTCTCAAGGAAAGGAAAAATCATAAATGAATGAGTTTTCAAAAACAGCTTCTGTGGCCGGGCAGTGTGGCCCACGCCTTTAATCCCAGCATTTGGGAGGCAGAGGCAGGCAGATTTCTGAGTTCGAGGCCAGCCTGGTCTACAGAGTGAGTTCCAGGACAGCCAGGGCTACACAGAGAAACCCTGTCTTGAAAAACCAAAAAAGAAACAAAAAACCAAACAACAACAACAATCCAGCTTCTGTGGACTTTCCTCCTGTAAGCAGTTTCCACCTCTATCTGGTTTCTAAGAGAAATGATGCTTGTCTAATTCCATCTAACCCTCAGTTGGAAACGACTGCATCAGACTGGTATGGGGAACGATGGGGAATGGAATGATAACCAGGTGGGCCTAGTGTTAATCCCAACAATGGAAAGAGAAAGACCACTGACCCAAATCATCATGGTCAAATTAACTAAAGCAAGTCATTAACTAAAGGAAGCTGCCTCCCCCAAGGCGGGGTTCAGGAGGTCAGCAGTAGATATGAGGGAGACAAAGCTTTTATAGCTTTTTATAGCTTGGGGCTTGGGGGTTTCCATATGGGGAATAGTTTTATTTTATTTTTCAAAATTTATTTATTTTAATGTATGTAAGTGTTCTGTTTGCTTGTACACCTGTATGTTAGAAGAGGGCATCAGATCCCATTACAGATGGTCCTGAGCCACCATGTGGCTGCTTGAATTGAACTCAGGACCTCTAGAAGAGCAGTCAGTGCTCTTAACCACTGAGCCATCTCTCCAGCTCCCCAAATGGGGGATTTCGTAGGCAAAATAGGTGTGGTCTACAGAAGACAAGCGAGGTCTAACAACCTTCTGAAACAAAGACATGGTAGCGAGGTGGAATAACAGGGTAGTCATAACAACAGGTAGTCATAACAATAAGGCAGTCATAGGTTGGATTATAACCTTCTGAAACAAAGGTAAGTTTGCAAGATGATTATAAACAACCTTTTCAAATAAAGACATGATTGGCACTTCTGGAACAGATAGTACAGAACCATCCTTTGTAGTTAAGGTTACAGGTGGGGCATAGCCCATCCTGGAGAAATGGAAGTTTAATCGTAGATAGGAATGAACCTAGTTTGTCTTTACTGTGAGGGCTGGGAAGATATCTCAGCAGTTGCACAGACATTCTTCCAGAGGACCTGGGTTCGATTCCCAGCACCCACATGGCAGCTCACACCTGTCTGCAACTCCAGCTCCAGAGCTTCCGACACCCTCACACAGACATACAGGCAGTCTAAACACCAATAAACATAAAATAAAAATAAATTATATATACTATACATACTATATCTATATATAGATAGGTAGAGATGGCTTTCGAGCCCAAGATGGAGGCAGGCTGGTTCATCAGCACAGAGTATGTGTGTACACATGCACACACACATACATACACACACACAATTAAAAATAGAAGTAAAGGGATGGGGGCTGGTGAGATGGCTTAGCGGGTAAGAGCACTGACTGCTCCTCTGACGATCCCGAGTTCAAATCCCAGCAACCACGTGGTGGCTTACAACCACCCATAATGAGATCTGATGCCCTCTTCTGGTGCTACAGTGTGCCTATGTATAACAATAAATAAATCTTTAAAAAAAAAAAAAAGAAGTAAAGGGATGAAAATATAGCTCAGCAGTTGAGAGA
Organism: Montemys delectorum; assembly: GCA_019843815.1. Classification (NCBI taxonomy): domain Eukaryota; kingdom Metazoa; phylum Chordata; class Mammalia; order Rodentia; family Muridae; genus Montemys; species Montemys delectorum. The sequence goes on along the minus strand of JADRCD010198564.1, from coordinate 3,916 downwards.
TTAGGAGCACTGTTTGGTTTTTTAGAAGACCTAAGTTATATTCCCAGCTCCCAGGTAATGTCTCTGTTCCCGGTAATCTGATGGCCTCTTCTGGCTTCACAGGCACACACATGGTGCACAGACATACCCAGGCAAAATGCCCCTACACCCAAAGTAAAATAACTTTAAAAGTAAAATTGAGTGCAGGGCATGGTGGCACATGCCTTTAATCCCAGTACTAAGGAGGCAGAGGCAGGGTGAACTCTGTGAGTTCAAGGCTAGCCTGGTCTATAAATCGAGTTCCAAGGATAGCTAGAGCTGTCTCAGAGAAACCCTGTCTCAAAAACAAAAACAAACAAACAAACAAAAAAAACCCCAACACCTAAATAAATAAGTAAATAAATAAATCCCAGACCCTAAGAAATTCCTACCCTCTTTTCCTTATAGGGCAGGATTTAAGGGATTCATAATCTAGCATAGCCATCTGTGAAGAGTCCCCTCCCCCCCCTTATTGGTTTAGGATAGAAGATCTTATCTAAGGAATATTCAGGGACTGAATTCTGAGACTGCTCCCCTTTCTGATCATGGCTCCAGGTCACACAACAGATTACCTGTAACTCTCCAGTCTCAAGTCACACACAGAGTCACATACACACAGGTGCCAGCCTGCAGCGAGAGGAGAGGAGCCTGATGCCTCTGGAACCCCCTAAGTGCACCTCAAACTGAAAAGGGACACTAGGTACCTGCTACAGACATCAGGGTGGAGGTGACACACCTCCCATTCCGCTGGAGCAGCACACCAGACTAGAGACTAGGCCCGCAGAAGGGACGGAGGAGACCTAGGCAGCACCCCTCACCACCTGCCCCACCCAGGAACTAGGGCTGGAAGGGAGGGATTGGAAGGTCAAAGGGAAGGCTCGCAAATTGAAATCTGAATCTTCAAGGCCACACCCTGCAGCTGCCCCAGCACCAGCCAGAGGCCTGGCAGGAAGCTAAATCCATTTTCCTCTGTGGATACACACCTTTGAAAGCTGTGTAGGCAGTCCTGGGGAATCAGAATGGTCTGAAAGCAGACACTCCAACAACAAGAGAATGACTATATTTGAAGAGAAGGCTTCCTCTTGTTCTGAACAAGTCAGATTAATCCCTGGGTCCTTTCTCCTGAGAATGCTGGTAGTACAAGCCTATAGTCCCAGCACTGGGGAGGCTGAGGCAGAAGGATTTAGAGTTTGAGATCAAACTGAGCTATTTTTTCTTTTCTTTTTGAAAGAGATGGGATCTTATGATTGTTGGGATTCAGGAAATTGCCACTCAAACCAATTTAATTGGGGTGTGTGTGTCTCAGTTAAGCAAGAATAGTTTATTGAATGCACACCCTCATACTGGGCATCCTGGTCCGCAGAAAGGATTGTGGTCCTAGTCTGCTCTCAGAGTGACTGTTCTATAGGAAAAACCAGGTCCAGAAGTTTAAAGGGCAAGGAGGGGAGCAGTCGGCTTACTAGGCAAATTATTATCAGCCAACCTTTAAGCTGATTGGCCCTGAGCAAGGAAAGGGGTGCTGGGTGGGTAGTGAGCGGGGGAATTTCAGAACACTGAGGTAACAGAGCATGAGTATTATACTCATAACTTTTTGGCTTATTAGTAGCATTCTTCAGTGTCACCCATAAAAACCACAGTGAGCTTATACTCAGATACAGGAAGGGCTGCCCTGTGGTCAGCTCTGACTCAGAGCCATTTTAAACTCTATGATTCATTATTTACCTTTAATTTGATGGGTCCTATGTAAAGCTTTGTGGATTTTTTTTTTTTTTTTTTTTTTTTTTTTTTTTTTTTTAGTTATTGTTTTTTTTTTTTTTTCTTATTTTATTTTAAACAAAATTCTAAGCGCTTCTTATGCCCAAACTCGCTCAACCCCCTCC
>JADRCD010198563.1:10652-51518 GCA_019843815.1 Montemys delectorum | reverse complement strand
ATATATATATATATACACACACACATGTGCAGACATTCACACAGATATATATACACATATAGCAAATCAATAAAAGTGATGTTTTAAATAAGAAAAGATAACTTCTAAAAAAGATTCGCCTGTGTTTATTGCACTAGGGATCTACTCTGTATGAGTAAATAGTAGTCTCTCTAAAAATGAACAAAATAGCTCTTGTCCAGTACATGCCTAGGTCCTTAGTTCTTGTATATAAGAATTAAACTCCTTCATAGCTAAGCCCTTTTCCTAGAAAACTAGAAGCTGTTTATAACACTTGTTATCTGTGGCAAAGTCTAATTTTAACAGCATTTTCTCAAGAGAATACAAAAAAAAAAAGAAAAAAAAAAAGAAGAAGCACTACTTCATTTGTTCCTTGACCCACTTTAACATACTCTGCCCTAGTTAACATTTTCCTTCCTTTGCATTCTTCCTCTTGTATGTTATCAAAGATGCTGGGCTAGAGAAAACAAGCTGATTTTGTTTACTACCTTCTTTCTTGAAAGATATTACAGAAACCTGACCATATCCATCTACTGTGCCTCTGGGCACAGACCTGCTATAAAAGATGTTTGTCTTGGAGGAAGATTTAGAAGACTCGGGTACACAAAGAAATCTCAAATCCCCCTCTCAACTCCCTCCCTTGAACATGGTATATCTCTATCTGGTGAGACCTTACCTTACTAGATATCATCTCAAAAGACTCATGTAGATGCTATTTGCTCTGCCCCTCTCCCTACTGAAAATGAAAGACAGGCTACGCTGGCTGGTGGTACTATTCCTGTCAGTTGTGCTTGGTTGTAGTGTATAACTTTGGCTACAGAACTGGAGGTGGATCCGGCTCTGTGACCCCTAGGTCAGTGCTCTTTTCCCAGCCCTTCGTGTATCTGCTTCCTGTGAACTTGTTTCCCTTTCCTTCTGCATACTGAGTCTTCATGTCTGGAACAGACAATGGCTTGATTCTGATAATCCAGATTTAAGCATTTTCCAAATGTATCTGGGTACAGAAGGATGGTGCTGATGCGGCCTAGGCTGGTTTCCAGTGTATGGGTAGTGAAATTAATCGTGTCCTCTAAATGAACTTTTAAGGAGAATTCACTATTTACCATGTTCTGTCTGATGCATGATTAAACTTTCATATGATTGAAATAAGATCAATCCTGAGAAGGACATGTGAAGAGAACAATGACTTACAGAACTAACCAAGTCTGTCAATCAAAGAAGAAAGTTGCAACAGATACCACTTAGCACTGAAACCTCCTTCCCCTAAGATCCTATTAGAAAAGTCCCCAAAAATATCCTGGCCCCCTTGAGTGCTCATGTGATCTGCTGTCACTTTTGACTTTGTATCTGTACTATATAGCTTTGCTTGTTACATTAAGGTTTTTATGCTAATTTTCAATTTGTGTGCCCCTTTATTTCAATTATTTTATTAATATTTCAAACAACTAGAAAAACCCAGGCCATACATGGGCTAGCTTTAACAAAACATCATCCCAATTAATTTTAGCTGCTTCCTTTCTGTTCGGGAGCAGGCATGTTCCTACACTGTTGTACAGTCCTGAGGTTTTCCTGATGCTGTGTTCCCTGTTTGCAGCCTGTCGTTCAGGTCTACTTAATGCTACAACAGAGAGAAGTGGACACTGCATCACGCTAAACAATCAGAAGAAAGAAAACCAGGATATCACATTTAGGAGAAAAAAATTAAAAAAAAAATGTGTAAGTTCTTACAAAGTTAGAAAATGATCCTAATAAAAGCCTGTACTCCTTAAATATAGACTAAAGACTTGAAAACGTCCCACTAGCCCTGGAAAGATCAATTCTCTAAGCTTGTGAAAGCTGCAGTATCCTGCAATCCCAGAGTCAATACAATTATCTTATTGTTCCAGATCAAAGCATGTCCTTTTTGGGGAATATGCATATTCTGATAGGTGATAACATTAAATATTATCATAAGACTTGAATTATAAAATGAATTGTTTAGTCTGTCTTGTTTTGTTTCTTCTACAGTGCCTTGTGTTTCAACTTTTCATTGTAGGTGGAATATATTTTTAAAGTTCCAGGCATTCAGTAAAATATCCCTTATGGGAAAGATGGTATGGAAATGTTTCTTGAGACAACTACTTAACTAAGAGCCTCAGGGCACAGTGGAAGTAGGGACATTATTATTGTAAGGCAGGAGCAACCTATACAGTTCTTGGGTTTGAAAGATCTAAGACATTTTTCTTGTCTCCCCGAAGGCTCTCTGACATTCCCTCTGATCCCACTCTGTTCACTTCTCTCTATGATGGCCATCTTTCCCATCTTTGCATCCTGGGATGTAGGCTGCTATACTTGAGAAGCGAACACTAAGTTGTGATCTAATGTTCAGGAAGCCATTTTGAGATTTGTTATCAGAAACAGTATCTATGTAAATGGAAGGAAGAACAAGGCATAGATGTTCATATCTGTAACCCCAGCCCTTGGAAGGCTGAGGCAGATATATAGTTGTGTGGCTGGACAGGATCATGAGAATTTACATAAACAAACAAACAAACACATAAATAGACTTTCAACTGAGTCTCCAGTCAATCCCTAAAGAAGTCTGAATTCCAGACAACTGGGCAGAGATGTCCTAAATTGCAAGAAAGAGCCTCTCTCTTGGTCTCTTCCACACGGCATCAAGACTAGGAAGCTATCCTAAGGCAAGAAGATTCTTCAGCAGTGGGCAGTTTCCCCCAAGAGGCCTCTGTGTATGCTAGTGGGAAACTCGGGGGTCACTGGATCTGGGTGGGTGATTATCTTTGTAATAAGTGGAAATATAGAACCTGTTCTACTTGCAAACTTTCAAGTTGTTCCTGTATTACAAGCTACATACATAGGATGATAAGCTATTGATACCTTAAAGAGCTAAAAACCCCAAGTAAGTAACCTTGTTTTCATAGCACACTGGTGTGGGAAGTGAGAGTTAAAGCCTCCCTTTGCAGAGATCAGTTATGTCATCTCAGAACAAAATGGGACAAAAGTGGGACTTCCACTTGAAGGACCTGCAGCAGCAGCAAACATATATTTTCCAGATGCATCCCACTGGTCAAATGTCACCAAAACAATTTCCAAACCAGCCTGCCCTCATCAGTTCTCAGGGCTCCTGATTACAAATTTATGAGATGCCTTCCCCAGACAGCCCCAGGAAACCTTTGCCCCAGCCATCCCTTTGGCCCCCACAGCCTTTCTCGCTGTGAACATTAGAAGCTTGCCATCAACCCAAATAAACAACTCCTCTCATGAATAGACTCAGTGAAGGACCTATAAATCATATCTGTCAAAAACATCAGTAGCATTGCAGAAGACAGAAATCAATCCAAAATTCATTAGCTGGCCTGACAAGAGCTTAATCTCCTATTGTTTAATAAGAACGGTGATACCTTAGGTAGAATAGAAAGCTGCAAGAGCTCATCTTAGTGTCCTGTGACAGGAGTGTTCAATTTTATGGCTTAATCTGGCCTTCAGACCATTCCCCAGTCTGCGGACAGAACCCCTTGTTCCAGCTTAGGGTCAAGTTGCCTGTGGAAAGAGGACTCACTCTGAAGCTGCTGTTGTATTTCATAGCTGTTAGTGCTATGGGTGGGTGGTTTGCACACTTTCAGGTTAAAAGGATGCGTAGGTTACTGCAGGATTGCAGCGCAGTGCTCTGTGTGTGCAGCAAGCTGAGGTTTATACATATATGCACAGTCATCAAAAATACTCCTGTAATGCAGAGGTCAGGGGTACATGCCCCCATCACACCACCCACGAAGTGGCAGCTCCTGGCTGAATGCATCTTCCTGTAAGCCTGTTCATTTGAATCAGATTCCAAGTGCCTATTAATCTTCAGGGTCAGAATTGATAAGAGGCATGGAGCTAGGCAAAGACAAGCAGAAGAGACAGGCAAAGATCTGTTGTGACATTGAACACATTGTAGCCTTCTGCATACATGAAAAGGCCAAACCCCTTATTCCAGTAACAAAGGAGTTACACAAAGTGGCAGACATTACCATGGCCTAGTGAGTCTCCTGACGTCCTCTCAGTTCATCTGCACACCACTGTGTTCCTTCTCTCACCCGTGCTCCTAGAGTGTCTCAGCTTTATGACCATCTCCTGTGCAGAAGCTCCTGAGAAAACTAAGGGCCTATCTGCTCCTATCAGTATAGCCCAGCATTGCTTCCAGGCTTCCTGCTATCTGTTCCTAAGGGCACTTTATACTACTTACTGGCTTTTGTTTGCTTTGATTTTCAGTTTTTCTTTTGCCATTGTACTCATCTTTTTTAAAGACAAAAAGAACACTTTATCACTGAATTTAAGTCTCACTCCACAAGATTTTTGTATCTGGTATCATTATCTGGCCAATGACCTGTGTCTAGACAGGTCACGCCCCCTAGATGAGAGTCTAACTTACTAGTATAATTCTGCCAAATGGACATGTATTAAGTCAAGTACTAATGGCATATAATTATAATGATAGATTAATGCAATTCTCATCCCTCATCATAGAAGGTTTTATTTGCAATAGACAGTAATTAACACAGAGACCTACCAGGGTATGAATTCATACCCAAGCCAGGGTATGAATAGATAAAAGAGCGTTCATCCCTAAACGAGTTATTTATTTCATACCATTTTCTCCCAAAGCATAATAATCATTGTGGAGAGAAGGTAGAAAGAGTGTGAGAGATGGGTGGTTGTACTGGCTAGTTTTGCATGTCAACTTGACACAGGCTGGAGTTATCACAGAGAAGGGAGCTTCAGTTGGGGAAGTGCCTCCATGAGGTCCAGCTGTGGGGCGTTTTCTCAATTAGTGATCAAGGGGGTAGGGCCCCTTGTGGGTGGTGCCATACCTGGGCTGGAAGTCTTGGGTTTTATAAGAGAGCAGGCTGAGCAAGCCAGGGGAAACAAGCCAGCAAGGAACATCTCTCCATGGCCTCTGCATCAGCTCCTGCTTTCTGCCCTGCTTGAGTTCCAGTCCTGACTTCCTCTGGTAATCAACAGCCATGTGGAAGTAAGCTGAATAAACTCTTTCCTCTCCAACTTTCTTCTTGGTCATAATATTTGTGCAAGAATAGAAACCCTGACTAAGACAAATTGGTACCAGGAGTGGGGTATTACTGTGACAACCTGACCATGTTTTGGGGAGGATTGTGGAAGGACTTTAAAACTTTTAGCTAAAAGGGCCATTGGTTATTAAGAATTCTACGGGATGTTGTGTAAAAGCTTAGAAAATAATGTTGAGAACAGTGCAGAGGAGGGAGGCCTGGCTTGTGAAATTTCAGAAGGAAGATTAAAGACTCTTATCAGGGCCATGTTGTTGTTTTTTGTTTTTTTTTAATTTTTTTTGCCATGTTGTTTTGATTAAGAAGATTCTGTGGTTCTGGTTAGCTGGGGCTAAAGTATCAGCTGTGATTAACAAGATATCAAAACTTCTAAAGCATTACTGGGACTATTGATGCTGGTTAGCTGGAGCTAAAAAATTAGCGGTGATTAAAAAGATACCAGCATCATTGAGGTAACATCTTCTGGGAAGTGTTTTCTGAGAACACAAAGAGGTTGTGCTCCAGAGATAGCCAAGACTGTACCTTGTGCTGCAGCAGGACTTGGTAATGTGTAAGAGTCACCCAGGTGGTACTGGTTTTGACAGCATGAAGGGGTCATGAGGAACAGCTGAGGCTCGGCACAGTGAGAGGCCATGGCAGGCCATTGGTGAAGGTGCAGCCTCAGTTTGCAGTTGATGGCCCAGGACTGAAGGTGTCATGCAAAGGAGTTGAGGCTTGGCACCGTGAAGACAGTCTGTGAGAGGCTATTGGTAAAGCCTAGTTACAGCAGTGTTTTGGGAATGCCAGTACCATGCAATGACCACCAAGGACAGGATCAGCAGTGGAGTACAGGCATCTGGAGCCCAGAAGACAAGATGTGTGCTACAAAGGACAGAGCTGGAGAAATGACCAAAGCCCTTAGAGGAGCCCAAAAGATTGTGAGTTGGATCCTAGACATTGGTTTTGCTTTTGATTGTTACTGTGCCCTGATATTTTTCCCTCTTAAAGGAAGAATGTATTTTAGTAGAGCCCACAGTTAAGAGACTTTAAATTTTAAAAAATATTGGACATTTTAAATTAATTAAACTTTTAATATGTAAACACTGTGAGACTTTAGATCTTGGGGATGAATAAGAATATAAGGGTTGAGGCTTAATAGTGATGTGTTTGTGTGTCAAGTTGACAAGGGGTCCATTGTACTGGCTAGTTTTGAGTGTCAACTTGACACAGGCTAGAATTATCACAGAGAAGTGAGCTTCAGTTGGGGAAGTGCCTCCATGAGATCCAGCTGTGGGGCATTTTCTCAATTAATGATCAAGGGGGTAGGGCCCCTTGTGGGTGGTGCCATCCCTGGGCTGGAAGTCTTGGGTTCTATAAGAGAGCAGGCTGAGCAAGCCAGGGGAAACAAGCCAACAAGAAACATCTCTCCATGGCCTCTATATCAGCTCCTGCTTCCTGCCCTGCTTGAGTTCCAGTCCTGACTTCCTTTGGTAATCAACAGCCATGTAAAAGTAAGCTGAATAAACGCTTTCCTCTCCAACTTTCTTCTTAGTCATAATATTTGTGCAAGAATAGAAACCCTGACTAAGACAGTGGTAGATGATTACGAGGAAGCAGGGTCTTCCAAACACAACAGGGCAGCTGAACATATGAACTCACAATTGTGACTGTTTGCATAAGACTCGTTAAAGCTCAAGCCAAATCAAGTGGGAGGAAGAAGAAGGGAGGTGGGCATGAATCCCATTACTAGATGTGGAGAGTTATCGATTGAAGTTGCCAGGAGAGAGAAAGTAGGTTCTCTTTAAGAGTGTACCCCAGTGTATACCTGCTGAGTCTACTTACAGAACAGTAATAATCAAAGAAAGCGAGATCTCTGCTATAACACCTACCATATGCTGGGTCTAGTCTGGAAGCTAATCATGGTAGGCATGGTTAGTATGTGGGTGTGAGCAATCTGAGAAAACAGAGAGCACGAGGAATCATAGCCTCATACTGAAGGACTAGAAGCTTCCATTTGAGTAATGAGTCTTTATGTTTTTGTTGGGATGAGAAGGGTTTATTTCAGCGTACAACTCTTAGGTTAGACCTATCACTGAGGGAACTCAGCATGCCAAGGCAGAAACATGGGGGAAGGACCTGAAGCAAAGACCAGGAGTACAGGTTATTGTCTTCCTTCTAATGGCTTGCTTTCTTTTTTCTTTTTTCTTTTTCTATTTTTGAGGTTATAATTACACTACTTCCTCCTCCTTTCTCCCACACACATCTCCTTACTCCCCATTAGGTTTATGGCCTCTTCTTTAATTATGATTGCATGCATGTGTGTGTGTGTGTGTGTGTGTGTGTGTGTGTGTATACATATGGATACACATAAATATGTTACTTGTGTGTATATTTTAGGGCTAACCATTTGGTAATGGGTCTTCCTTTTAAACAACACATAAAATAGAAAAAAAAAGTAAAGCTTAAATCTAACTCCTTTACCGTGCCACTCACACCAACTAGTAAAGTTCTTTTGTATGATTGTTCTTGAAGTGCTGAAGATTAAAATCTGGCATCCTCCCTGTGCCACTCAGGCACTCTGAGCTGTGCTCCCAGCCCTATCTTTGTTGTGCTTACTTTTCCTGTGGAGTCCTTCACTGATGCTTTGGCTCTAGATAACTGTTATAGTAAAGGACTGCTGATTTGCTGATTTTTTTTTTAGTTGTTTTTTTTTTTATTAGATATTTTCTTTATTTACATGTAAATTTTTCCTTTCCCAGGTTCCCCTCCAAAAAACAAATAAAAACAAAAGAACAAACCCCTTTTACCTCCCCCCACCCCATGCCTGCCACCCCACCCTCTCCCACTTATTGGCCCTGGCATTCCCCTACACTGGGGCACAAAAACCTTCACAAGGCTGAGGTCCTTTCCTCCTATTGATGATCAAATTTGCGATCCTCTACTATACACATGCTGCCAGAACATTCAGTCCCATCCTGTATAGTCCTTGATTGGTGGTTGGGTCCCTGGGAGCTCTGAGGGTACTAGTTAGTTCATATTGTTGTTCGTCCTAAGGGGCTGCAAACCCTACAGCTCCATAGAACCTTTCTCTAACTCCTTCATTGGGGACCGTGTACTCAGTTCAATGAATGACTGTGAGCCTCTACATCTGTATTAGTCAGGTATTGTCAGAGCCTCTCAGGAGATAGCTATATGCTTGTCCTTCCTTCAGTCTCTGCTCCATAGTTAATCTCTGCCACACCTTCTGTGGGTATTTGATTCCCCTTTTTATGATTTGCTGATTTAATGAAAGCCACCCAGCATCTCACAGGTCTGTATGTCAGAGTCAGTATGTCATTCCTAACAAAGCTAAAACCGAAGCATCTGTAAAGCTATAGTCCTTCTAGGAGTTTCTGTGAATGAGTCCTCTGTAAGTTAAACAGGCGTGTTGGCAGAATTCCAGCTACATTGGACAATGGAGGTGCATTACCTTGGAGTTCTTCTCCAGATGTTCTCTACTTCCAGTGCCTGCTCAGATTATCTGACTAGTTGGGTCTCTTCTTCATCTTCAAAACCAGAAATAGTGGATGGCAGCTCTCTCATGTTTACCATTTCCCTATCCTGATCTTATTCCAAATCTCTTGCATTGTCTCAGCAGGGAGAAAAGTACATTTTAAAAGACACAGGTAATTCTACTGGGCCTACTCAGTTAACCCAGAGTAACTTGCTCTTTTAAATTCAACTTAATCATTATTTACTTCCAGCACCAATGTTTTATCATGGCAGTACCTAGGTGAATATTTAGTTTAGTAATTAGAAAATGAGAATTTTGAGATTCTATATTTTGAATTCTGCCTAAAATGATTAAGGAAAGAAGGTTTTGGGTCCCCGTGGTACTTATAGGGAGGATCATGAAAAATATTTAGGTCCAAATTTATGGGAGTAACAAAAGATAAATTTAACTCAAGACAGCACTAGCCCACTGTGTTTTTAGAAATGCCCGGGAATTATTAAGGTGCCATAAGTATTCGTTCTATTTCCACAAATTATTTACTAAATAATTAATTGTGCTTCCAGAATTCTTTGCTTTTACCATCTTTGCCAGGCCCTTGGGAAGCAAGGCAATCTAGTGCTAAATTCTCTTCTAGTTCATTGTTTTCTGTCTCCATTCTAGTAGCCAAGTTTGTATTACTATAATAAAATACTAAAGGTAAGATACTCTACAAAGATAGGAGGTTTATTTTAGTTTGTGATTCTGGCCATTATAAATCAGGCAGCCTCAACTGAGATCACACTGGCAGAGTTCAAAGGTTATGTGAGGCACTATGTACTCAGCAGCAAGACATGTGCATATCAAAGCTGTCTCTTTCCCTTACATGGCTCTCCTGCTCCTAAGTTACAAGACTCCCTGAAGTCCTTCTCTAATCCCAAAGTTCTCTTCTCTAAACAGCAGAATCAGTCAGCTCCCACACTCTCTTGGAACCTCAGTGAATATTCAGTATCAAGCCATGAAGCCTTGGAGTCCTTGAAGCTGTACCAAAACTGTAGTATGCATCACTCATCCCTATAGCCTTAGGTTTTTCAAAACTTACTTTTAATAAGAGCTATTAAATGCTTTAATGTCCTGTCTATCCCACCACCTACCAAAGGTAGCAGAAAGAAAAGGTTAATAGAGCAAAGGAGGATGTGGGCCTGTCTAGAAATATTTCTTAGTTGCAAATCCAGTCTGTGTTGTCAGCAGATCAGCAGTTCAGTTCACATGAATCAGCAGCAGCAGCTCAATTCTCTTGCTGGCAGGTCTTGCAAATACGTTCACAAATCAGCAGGTTGATCCAGAAGAAACCACAAGGCTCTGCCAATTGGCCTCAGTCTGTAGACGTGGCAAGAAGCCTCCAAAACAACATCTGAAGTTTTTGATGCATTTCTCTTTATAAAATCATGACAAATGATGACCAGTAAAGAATGGCAAGGTGTACCAATACCATTCAGCAGCATCCACTGTCTGTTGTGCTATATTTATATCCTTTCCAAAATTCACATATTCTCTCAAGCAGCTGCTCTAGGAAAATATCACATGCCCTTTTCCCAGACCACCTCCAGAAAAACACCATGTCTGTTCTTAGCAAAACATCCTTTCATGAGTCTGCTTCAGCAAAGACATCCTCTCATAAAACAGAAAATCATCACATGACACAACTAAGTTAACAAAGAAACCACAATTTCCACTTCATATCCCTGTTGTCATTCCATATATAATTTAAACTCTGAGAACCATTTAGAAGCAACCACAATAACCCCTAGTACAGCCCTCTCCTATTTGGCACAGTGTGGCTGGGGCCGTGCTGTGACTGCCCTACCATATAGCCTTCTTGCTTGCATTGGGGACACTTCATTGAGGTGGAATTTTACACTTCTGAAGGTGACAATTTCATTACAGGACAACTATTCTCCAGTGGCTTCTAGAGTTTAAATTTCAAGACTAGACACATAATTGTTCCCAGGATAACCACCTGCAGAGATTGGGTAAGGACTATCAAATCTCTTCTGTCATACCTTTTCTAGGTTTATCTTCTAAATTTGCAGTCTTTTACTAAGATGATATTGCCTGCCATGGATCCCCTTTGAGAATGGCTGCTAAGATCTACCCTTTTCTATCACAGTCCATGTAGAGTTAGCCAACATGACTTTGAATTTGATCTGCAGTGTAAGCTGCCATTAAACTACAAATCACTGTCCCACCCAAGGCTATGTGCCCATTAAGTTATAAGAAGTCTCTAATCTCCTTTGCTTAGTAGCATAACTCCTTAGATGGTTATTAAATCTTATTTGTTAATCACCCCTATGGAGATGTATGTATACAAGCTAACTAGAGAGTGGAAGGAACGAGGAAGTCATTTCACACAGATTTCCCATTTCTCACAAATCCATTAGTTTTAGTCATAATTTGTTGTGACTAATTGTTGTTGTTGATATAAATTAGTACTTGATTTTATGAGCTACAAAAAAAAAAAAAAAAAAAAAAAAAACACAAGGAAACAGTAGACACAACCAGGCATCTTATTCCTGAACTGTAGCTTTCTCTTCAAACTATTTATCAACACTGGCTAAATAATGAATTTACTTAATTGAGTATTTTTGCCTAAAGGAAATAATAATCCAAATACGACTATTTTGATTAAATCAGAAAATTTCCAGACAGGTGAGCTGAAGCTGTTCCTTTTTACCTTTTCTATTGGAACTTCCTTTGTGGTTTCTCATTACAATTTTGTCTGTCTTTAAGGGAATAAAACACCAAGACTTTCTCTTTCTACTCATCCCAAGGACATTCTAATTGGTTTTTTTGGGGGGGAGGGGGAGGGGAGAATCATTATAAGCTTCTTTTTTAAAATTTACTTTTTTAATTTTCACTTCCTCTGAGCTCTGTCCCTTTCTGTCCTTCACCAGAAGCACCTTCTTTCTTTGTTCTTCCCAGGAATCTTGACCTGTCCTCCCCCTCCAATGGCAGTTCTGTTGTCATCTACTAGGAGCCCCCTCCTGGCTGCTCGTCCTCAGTACTTCACTTGCTATCATATCTCTAGAAAGAGTTGATGAGCTCCCTTTCAGAGGCAAAACAACAACTAATGATGATGATGATGATAATAATAATAATAATAATAATGATAATGAAGAAGAAGAAGAATGGAGCTGAGGCATCTCCAAAGCTTGCTTGGTGGGTTCTTCCAGCTAGCAGGAAACTGTGCACTTAAACATGTGTCTGTAATAAATTGATACAGAATGAGATGTGAAGAAATTAAAGTTTTAGTCCTATTTCTATTTTTCTTTAATTTTCTTCATAAAAATAAGAATATTGTGGCTAGGAGAATTAGGAGAAATGTGTATAGTCCTGATACACAGGCTGGCATTTGAATCTCAGCAACTTAGTTGTTCACTGGTATCGCTGGTATTGTTTGTAGTTCTTGGGATTGATCTAGGGTTGTCTCATGTATGGCCAGCAAGACCTCCACTAACTGAGTTCCCTGCCTGGTTCTTTGTTCATATTTAATCTAAGGTCAGGGTCTCACTAAGTTTTTTAGGTTGGCCTTGAGCTCCCTCTAGCCTAGTCATTGAACTTCTGATCTATCTTCCTGAGATTCTTAAGGAGTTGCAATTCCAGGCCTGTGGAAAGTTTAATGCTTAACTTAATTATCATGAGTAATGGAAAAATAATTACTGGATCACGTCATCTTAGGAAGATTTCCTGATTTCCTGCACAGTTGTTACTCATCTCTGAACATCTTCAGTTCAGATGGCATGCCATGTTTTTTTTTTTCTACAATTGTCCACCTTGCAAAACTACAGATAAAGAAAAATAAATCAACACAAATGCATGCAATCCACAAATGTTCTTCACACCTCCAGGAATGGAGACTGGGGTGAGAGAAGAGGAAGTGCTTTGGTTCTGGAAGGCTGTGTGATGATCTTGCCATTGGCAGGTCTTGAAAGGCTCTCGTGTACTTATAGGAGACAAGTCCTGAAAGGTTGTATGACATACTTATAAGAGATAGATTCTGGAAGACTATGTCATGTACTTACAGGAAGCAGTTTCTGAAAGGCTATGCAATGTACTTACAGGAGACAAGTCTTTGAAGGCTCTGTGGTGTACTTATACTTGGCAGATCCATGGTAATGCACTCCCCTCTATTGTCCAAGTGTTCTTCTGTTCACAGAGCTTAATTGCACTTGCTTACCCTACCCCTACAACAAGACCTGGAATCTGTGAGCTAATTGAAAGATGGTCTAACAGACCACCAAACTATATGGCAAGGGAAATGTAGAAATAAGAAGCCTCATCTCTTCCTTTCTTCTCCTGGATGTGTAGGAGGTAGAGGAAAAAATAAGCAGTTCCATATTCCTATAATATGGGGAACAGGCAGAGTGGTAGGCCAATCCATTAGAGCAGTCTAGTACTCAAAAACAGAGAAAGGAAGCCAGACATAGTACTCTACATAGCAAAGATGTATGTTTCTTTGGCTTCTGGGTACCATGACTGGAGAATGTTTACTTCTATGAGACAGTATTTATGACTATCCTATTTAAGTACAGAGCTGAAAGGACAATCTTAATTCTGTCTCTCACCTCAGTAGGACAGCACCCATAGTTATCCTGTTCAGGCATAGAGCTGAGGGAAGAAGGACTTAATGTGACTTTTTAAAGACACTTAGCTATGCAACTGTGAGCAGTTACCTGTGGACTTAAAATAGATATGTCATAGAAGCACATGGTTTAAAATTCAGTGTTCACATTAAAAAACAACAACAACTAGGAGCATTGTACACATGAACTCAAAGTGGTTATGATAGTTTGCATAAGATCCACACAAGGTCAAGCCAGGCAAAATTCCAGCATTGGCTCATGAAGTCCCATTCACCCACACATAGTTGAGAAGCTATGGATAGTGGATGCTTACTGGGGACAGAGAAATACGTTTTCTTCAATGATTTGGCCCTGACAAATTAGCCATGGTCTAGAAAATGATTCTACAACCAAACACATGCAGGCAACACTAAGTGACTCATTGGTTACTGTTTTGTTTGTTTGTTTACTTACTTGCTTGTTTGTTGTAAAGCACACAAAGTGGAGGGGGAAAGTAGGGAGGGAGATAGAGTAGGAATAGGCAGTGAGTGGAGGGAGGCTAGATTTTATTAAAACACTTTATTAAATTGTCAAAAAAGAAAGGACAGAAACAAAACTATGAGTAGTTTCCCTATGTTCCAGTGGATGATGGCCTCACATAAACATATAGGCCAACTTTTTTCCAATAATTCAATAAATAAAGTTCTTCACATTGAGGTCAAACAATGGTATGCCATTGTTTCTAAGCTTCTCCAGGTTACTAGGGAAGGCAGTGCATTTTCAAGAAAAGGATAATCAGTGCACATGCCTGAGGGAATCTGAGGGAGGCAGGTCACTCTCAGACTCAAACTTCACCTATGCACCCTCTAGTGCAACTCCATGCTTTTTCTGAGGTCATTTTTCAGAATCCTCATCTTTATTTTCCACAATAAGACAGTAGGGTTCTAAGATTTTTATACTTCCAACATTGTGTCTTTCATACCACATTCCCAAGTCATTTGATGGCAGATATTGCATTTACCTTTTAATTTGAATTACTGAAATACCCAATCAGCTTCCTCCCTGGTCAGTCCAGTATGTGGATGAGGGTCAGCAGATGAGCACATCCCATATAACTTCAGGCTTCTTTGTTGTACACAGAAATGAAGAGATGATTACATATATTGGCTTCAATCTATATTGCTCTCAGAGGCATACACATAAAGCACGCTTTCCTTGTTAATAATGCTCTAAAATAAACCTTGAAACATTTATAATTCTCCTTTAAGGTTGATTCAGATAGAAGGGCTCAGTGAGGCTAGTCAATTTCACCATGTGATCTTACTTTAATTTAAAAGGAGTCACATACTCTCCCTAAGGCATGTGAGGAATTATCCCACAAAATGTCTAACGTTAAAAGAAGACCACTGATGCTGTTACTATGTCCAAAGCAGAGGTGCCTATCAAAACCTATTGAAAAATTTCTCCAACCTTCTACTTAATTCTTCCACAAGATGCAAGAGGCTGACAATCAAGCTGGACCAATCTACACAGTAACTTGTCCAACCTGGTGACTTTGTTCCTGTGTGACAGAAGGAAAACCTTCTGACAGCAATGATGTCCCTAAAACAATTTGTGTTGTTGTTTAAGATACTTCATGTTGCTGTTTATCTAACTTAAAACAAATTGGAAGAACAGAGGTGGGAAATGACCCAGGTGAACACCTTAGAGGGAATAGTAACAGAAATGAGTAATGGGTCCCAGGCATTATGAGTGTGCTGCTACATATCAGGCTGCAATGTGAAAGGCAGCCTTTAGATAGATTTCTTTCTGCTGCAGCCAAGAAAAGGTTGGCAAGCTGTGATAACAGTGTTGGTTCACTCCAGTAAACCAGTCATGATTCATTTTAAAGCCAAGATTAAGACAAAACCAGAGGGAAAAAACCATGAAGATAGAAAATTGGCACATAACTTCATTTCTCCCAGGAACTGGGGAGGAGTGCTGGTTGACTAGGAGGCCAATAGCAAATTGATGGCTGATGTTCTCTTAAGAACACTCCAGCATCCAGCTCAATCTTCCAGACCAAATACTGATCATTCTTTTATTTATTTAATACATTAATATTTGGTTTGGGATTTTAATGAGATAGTCTTCTTAGCTTGTTCTGGTTGGCCTTAAGATCTTCTCCCCCTGTCTCTACCTCTCAAGTGCTAAGGTTACAAGTATACATCAATATCCAGATCTAAGGCACTCACATAAGAGAGTGCTTTCCTATTCTATAATGCTCAATGTTCTCTGAAACACTTCATAAATTTATGTATAGAGGAATTCCACAGCTATCATCATTAAAAAAACCACATTCTAAATATTGAAATTGCTCCTAATTTAGTTCAAACTGGTCATTTCAATAAAAAAAGTTTAACTAGTACAACAAATATAGGAGAACTGCTAGATACAATTCCCACCTGTGAGGAAACCTTAACTGGAAACTTAATAACTTAATTGGAAATCTAGGATCAACAAATATAACCAAGCTCCCGATGCTTCTCTTCACAGTCTACATGAGATGCTGCATGTCTGCCATTCTTCCAAGGGGACTTCCTCACTCTAGATCCCAGGCTTTATTATTATTCCATATCCATTTTTTTCAATATACCAATGTATAACAGCAACTATGTCTCAGGAAAAAATTACCCAAAGTTTGGAAATAAGAACAAGTGGATTGCAGATCCTTCAGACAGTATCCTGGATCACTGTCATATTCGTGTTCCTAGAGAAGAGTTAAGTCTCTCAGACAATAGCTCTGCTTTGCAATGTCTGCGATACTGATATCTCAGACATTGTTATATTGCATGATGACTTGTAGATTACTGTCCAATAGAAGTGCAAATAGTATTTCTGGTATAGATGTGAAATGGAAAATTGTGCCATGTTGTCCTGGGATGTTTTCTCAAACCTAGCAAACCTATATCACCTGGCCTCTTACCAGCACTGCTATCCTAAAGTTTGTCTCACAATTCAATTAAATAAATACTGATATGTATCCTATGTCTTTTCGGGAGTCATTCTTCAACTTTTGTGAAATACAAAATAATAGGTGAATTTGTCTTGTTATTTGACTGTGTTGTTTATAAGATGAAATAATTAGAAATGAATCCACTATCTGGTAATCAGTAAGCAAATAATAGCACACAGCTACATGGCATGCAGCTACTTAAAATGATGACAATCATTCTAAATTATTAGTACTAATCTAATAACTTGATGAAAGCAGCTTTCAAAATAAACACGGTATGATACACTTCTAAAATAATTACATAAGTATATTTCTATTTTACACTATAGAACAATATCTGAAAACATATTCACAGTGGCTGTTACCCTTGTTTCTTTTCCTGTTGCTATGAGAAAAATACTCTAACAAAAGCAACCCAAAGGAGAAAGCATTTATTTGGCTTACAATTTCAGGTTAAAATTCATTATTCTGAGGAAATCAAGGGGATACAAACTTGAAGTAGTGAGTCGTATGGCACCCATATCAAAAGCACACAGCAAGGAATTAGTGCCGAACTAGTGCCTAGGTAACCTTCTTCATTCTTCTGTCTGTATGTGGCATAGCGAACACTGTTTGGAAAGATTAGGAGGTGTGGCCTTGTGGGAGGCGTTGTATCACTGGAGATGGGCTTTGAGATTTCAAAAGCCTACCTCAGGCCCCATCTCAATCTTTCTACGTGCTACCTGAAAATCAGGAAGTAAACTCCTCAGCTACCGCTCCAGAGCCATGCTCACTGCCTCTTGCCACATTCCCTGACATGATGGTCACACACTGTGCCTCTGTATCGGTAAGCTAGCCTGTAATTAACTACTGTCTTTTAGAAGTTGCCCTGGTCTTGATGTCTCATCATAGCAACAGTAACACTAAGCTCAGTTGATCATTTAAGGAGCATAGTGAAATTTGAAATTTTTTTTCATTTTTTCATTTTTTTTAATGGTAGATAGAAATAATACGAATGTGGTAAATGTTTAGTATCACACAGTCAAATACATGTGGTACTTAGCAGTATTCACTACTACTGAGCACATGAAAATTCTAGGCCCCATGAAGCACTAAGTGTGTGTTTTTTGTGTGTGCTGTTCATGTATGCATGCTCACTATGTAAAAATTAACGTATCTAATTTTTCATTCTAGCCCTTAAACCGGAAGCCATCTATGTATCAGTAAACAATAGAATAGACACAGAAATTGAGGTAGATAAACCCTGAAATATTACACATCAAAGAGAAAAGACTCATCATAAGTATTTCCAAACATAGGCAACAAAATTTTTCTCACAGCAGCAGAATGACCAAAACAACTATATATAAGTGAATACTATTGTTGCATTTATACAAAGGACCAAAATGTGCTAGATCATGTTCATGTTCTCAGAAGCCAATGTGTATTAGAGGACGTGTTCAAAAAATATAAAAATATCTGAAGATGTAACATTTTGTTTCTTGATGTATGTAGCAGTTATAAGCATATATTAGTTTATGAAAGTATTCTAAGTTGAAGACTTAGGTCATCAAGAATTAAGCTACAACTATAAAATACAAACAAGGTTCTACTTATACCAGTTAAAGTTCGAAGCTAGGGTCACTCCTAAGACCTTTAAGATCCATCCAGCATTGGACTCTGTGTTCAAACTATATTTGTGTAGCTCCTGGAAGGCTGTATGCTCCCCTTCCCCGGGTCATTACTACTGTTGGTAACTTTAAATTGGACCAACAAAGCACAGTCATAAAACCACTAACTGGAAAAAGTTTGCCTTGATTTAAATGCATGCAATGCCATTTCCTAGCTCCGAACTGAAAGCAATTTACAAACCATTCTGTGACTCAGTTTTCTATCTGCAAAGTAAGAATAGTAATAGAGCTCCTTAAAGATTCTCCTCAACAGTCGCCTCTATGCCTATGTGAACTGTTAAAGGAGACGTCATTATCCTACACTTATCTGTCATTCAGAGACATCTTGCCTCACAGTCCATTCTCCTGAGCTGAATTAATTTATATGCATTAGGTTGCAAGAGATGCTCTAAAAATACCATAGACAGGCCAACCTCAACAGCAGAAGTGTATTTACTCTCAAGCACAGCAATGATGACAGCAAGGAATCTTGTGGCATCAAGTCCCGGGGACACAGGGACAACACAACTCCTGCACCTAAGGCTCACGGGTCATCATGGAAAGCAATAAAGAATATTAGAAAAACCAGAGGAACAGGAAACATGCTGTGAGATTGTTCTTCTAGAAATGTCAAAGAAACTACATCTGTGAAATCCCATCACCATGACTACCTAAATTAGGTCTGAAGCAGAATGCTGTTAATATACATTCTAACATGGAATCGCAAATTTCACAGGGCCTCAACCTTTAGTTTTCTCAACTACAGAGAACTAGAGGATGCTGGGTGGGTGGGAGGAATAGTCTTCCCCAGGGAAGGTTAATACCCAATACAAAGGGGTCATTTCTGAAATCATATAGTATATAGAAATAATCTTATATGGATCAGCTGGCTGCATCTACATATATTTATTAATAAAGCAAAAGAGCCTATGAATTTGAGGTTGAGAGAGGGAGCAATGGAAGGTCCATGTGAGTGGTTAGAGGGTGGATATGAGGGGAGAAATGATGTAATCATGTTTAAATTAAAAAAAGAGAGAAAGAGCAATGAGTCAAGTTCACAGAGTTGCCAGGGATGGCATCATCAAGACCCCTCTCCTTGTCTGATTCTCTTCCCCTTGAATGTCTGTACCCCAATCTCCCCCTTTTACAAACACATCAGTCATTTTGACTAGTGTCTACTCCAATGAGGTCATTTAACCTTGGTCGTCTTTTTATAGATTCTCTTAACAAACACAGTAACACTTTGATGCATTGGTGGTTATCATTTAAATATGTGAAGTGAGTGAAAAGGGAACTCCAGCCCATGATGGATACTTATCTCCCTGGCCCTCTCACAAGCCTTGTCATCTTCCAGAAGAGTGAGTGTGTCTTATTGTCTGTGCCGTGTAAGCTCCCAGGGATGTATCTGCACATAGAAGATGCTTAATAAATAAGAACTACAAAGAGAATGAAGTTCAAACAAACAGGCTTGTGGCAGTAAAACACATCACTTCTTAAAAGGACCAATGATCTAAGGAAGTCAAGAAAGCTTTATTCAATTAAGTAAATGATCATAGTTGAAAGCAGAAGTTGATAGATAATGTGCAGTGAGTGACCCAGTTGGGGCTGACATAGATCTTGCTGTAATTCTCTATCACTCACTGCAAAGTGAAGCTTGTCTTGAATACCATTCCTTAAGCATGAATTACACAGCACATCTTGCTTCTGAGCCTTTTAAGGTGTAAGTCCCTTTCTTAACTTCAATTTAACTGCATTTTAACAGACAATTAATTCACTTACTAAAATAGCAATATAGTTAGGGTGCTTCTTTCCTTCCTGTCTCCATTATGCCTATCTTGGTGTCGTTCACATCCAAGGCTTTGATTGAGAAACTTAACACGTAGTGAAAAGCAGGGCAGAGCAGACCCACTGATCCAGATGAGCTTAGCATCACTCTTGGAACATCAGGCACAGACACATGAACAGGACCAGAGTTAGACTACAAATGGTCTTTCTACTTGGATGAGTAAACCAGAGGGAACAAACCGTGCAAATGAGGGAAATGAGGGCAGTGACCGAGCCAATCTAGGTGGCTTTTGTCATATGCAGGGGACATCCACACCGTCTGTAATGTGAAACATGGCGGAAGGAGAAGCTCTGATAAGCAATTCCAGGTAATGCCAAGCAAACCTGACCCTGTAGGGACCCTGCTCTTGAAAGGGACCTGAAGTCAAGACTCCTTTTCCTTAAGCCTGAAATTAGGACCTTGATCTGGGATGAGAAATGCGTGTTTGTCAATCATCTAATTCTCTCTGAGAGAACGTTGAAACTCATATAGTCTAACAGAATCTTTTCAGTGATGAGTAAAATAAAAACAAGAGCAAATAAAATAACAACAACAAAATCAAAACTCCTCTGTGCCTGGAACAGACAAATGTTTGGTAACCTCACCTCCACGGCCTTCCTATTGACACAGTTGACAGCCCAGGATCTGCACTTAGACTCTAAATTTCCAGCTTCTTTGTCTTAGATAATCTCTCTTGTCTCTTTATCTTTCCGTAACACAGCCCTTAAAAAGGTACAAAGACTCATCTGGTGAAACAGCAAAACTGTTTCTGTATTATATATTACATATTCTATAATGTATTTCATCCAGTATTTAATATAAAACAACTGTATTTTCAGAATTATAACATGGATTGCCAATATATGACTTCCAAAGAGAACTGTTACAAGTCATTAGTATGTAATATCTCTTAAATCTGATGTCAAGAAACTCTAGACTCACCCCCCATTTGCCCCTGCTTGTCTTAACAGTCACTGAGCAATAGGCTACTTCCCCTGAACTATCAAGACACAACTGGTCTGGACAATAAGAAAAGTCAGAAATTATGTAACTTCAAGGTTTGCAAAAAAGTGGAGGGGGGAGATATTTATAACGCTATTTGTAAGAAAGAAACCGAGTTTCAGCATAATCATATTAATAAGCCAAAGTTCATTATTGTGAGAATAAGCCAGGGCAAGAGTCCAAGTCTTCGGCTACAATTTGAGAGATCTTTCTACCACACCACTCTGTGCAGATGGCCTTTCTTCTATACTGCAATGACACAAAGTCCTGGTCCTCAGTACGTTTGAAAAGCAGGCTACGGTTCTGACACCTAAGTCTAGATTGGCCTCATGACAGCTAGCGTGGGGTACCAATCAGCTCTCACACTCTCACAGGACCTGCAGCTATCTCCGCCAACTCCTAATTTTACAAATGATGACACTTAGACCCAAGGACATTAGCAAATTTATGCAAGATGGGAATGTTAATGTGTCTATCTGCTCTTTCAAACCCAAGGCCAAACCATGAATTTGGTCTCTTAGTTTGATTGCCTCCTTAAAGGGAAATCAGAAACGCAGAGCTCTTGGCGACCTGTCAAGTGCAGAAGTCAATAAGCAGAAACAGCAACCAGGTCATTAAAAGTGAATTCTATTTAGAGGAGAGTGAGAAGACAGTGGATTAACCATCTAAAGACCTTTTCTTCTAATCTCCACCCAGCAGCATACATAGGGAAAAGATAGGGATAAAGGTCGCCAGTCATTTTAAAGGTCAGTCTCCCCTCTGCTCAGGCAGCAAACCACATCTCTGGGACACATGTTAGATGATCCTGTTTTGTTATCATCCCTCATATCCTGCCTTTATTCTGTGGTGCCTGGGTTGGAGAAAGTCTTGAAATGCTGAGTCTATTCATTTGTTGTTAACTACCAACATGGTATCCCTCCAAGAGCACCTGGCTTGAGAAGGGTTCCACTCAAAATAAATCCTTAATGGTGTATCTGTGTTGCTGAGCTAGAGGTCACATGTATATGTTGATGCCTTCTTACAATATGCAATACATGTCTTTATACTATAAGATATAAAGTGGCCCTTCCATGCCCCTCATCCTGTGGCCCATCAACACTTCCCCTGTGGTTGTTTACAATTTCTTTGTTAATGAACTGACCCTGACCGACTTGGGGTTACTGACCCCTATTTTCTATTCTAATCCTTTATCTTCCCCCTTTTGCTTCCTCATTCTGTTTCACAATGTCACCCACAGAGCAAGAACAAAGAGTTAGGCTTGGGTTTGGAGGAGTCAGACAAGGGAGACCCAAGTATTGAGAAGGGCCACATCTGATAAGTGTGTTTGGCACAGGGTGAGGGAGTAGAACAACTACTCACATATGAGACGGAAACTGCCTTAGCAGGTACAGGCTGGCTGCTGCAGAGCCATGTTGTTTGGGATCCTAAATCGTGGCCCATGTGCAAGATGCTGTTGTTGTCACACTTCTTTGTGCAGCAATAGGGATTCAGTTGATTCATTAATTGCCCACATACCTGCAACCATCGGATGAATAAGGCAGGGTGTCTCTGTGAGTTATTTATACCTTATGGGAGGGCAATTTAATTAAATTGCTCCTCTCCTAACATGTACTTGAGCTCAGTCTCAGGAGGAGTTTAATGCCTGTAACTAGAAAAGTAGGAAAGTAATTTTGAAAGGTGGGCAGTTGTGCAAAGGCCAGACATGCCCTGGGGAGCTGCATCCATCGCAAGGCTTTGGCAATGGGCGAGCCTTGGATCCCTGGGAGGCAGAATCCAGAGAAAAGATTAGAAAGGGAGAGAGTGTCACAAAAGTGGAGAGGAGGGTGGCAGGGAGACAGTCAGGCCAAGCCCACACCTGTCAGGTCCTCACATTTCCAATAGTCATATCTCAGAGGTGGTGTGTGTGTGTGTGTGTGTGTGTGTGTGTGTGTGTGTGTAGGTGTGTGTGTGTAGGAGTGTGTGTGTGTGTGTGTGTGTGTGTGTGTGTAGTGTGTGTAGGTGTGTGTATGGGGTGTGTGTTGGCTTAGAGGTTACTGGAACTTGAAAATTTTAAGGCTTCCTGCTGGCTAAAGCCTGTCAGGCACTTTACCCTCCCACAAAATAAACGGAAAGGTTTATGAGGAGGAGGAGATGCAATATACTGCCAAGGAAGGTCTCACTGCCACACGCCCACGCTCACAAGTCACTCCCCAGCTGCCAACTGTGAAAGGAGGATTTTAAATTGTGATTTGACTTTCCTGGCCTCCTGCGATTTTATTAACCCCCTGTAGCAACGATTTCCATTTGTGAGCCATTCTATTTTATTGGCAGGAGCATGTAGCTATATCGTGGCCCACGGTCAGGGGCTAGACACTGGAAGAATACCTCTCAAACTTTGTTGATTGGCAAACATGTGATCATTCTAGGAGAAAGCTTGGTCATATTTCTTCCCTGCTTAATATTTTAGTACTTTCCAGTTTCCTAGAAAGTCAGAACCATAGTCCTTCATATGCCCTGCCATATGTTCATAGTTCCAGACATATCTACACCCTCATAAGAGAAGATCCTCCCCCTCATTTACCTTCTTTCTTCCTAAAAGTACCAGTATGAGCCCCAAGAGTGACTCTAGCTAACTAACTGGGCAGGCTTCCTGGCCCCGGTCCTTGATCATCTGGAATATGGAAGGGAATGATAACACTTTGCTATTAGAACATTATATTTTCTAACATTATAACAGAGTTCCTCTGATGTCATGAACATTAAACATAGGGTGTGATGAGTTCTGAATAAACTTTAGTCCAGATGTCAATGGTTTAACATGAGACATTGCCACTTCCTCTTTGCCACCCTGGACACCAAATTCACAATTATCAACATTTCACCACCAGACCAGGCAAGCATCTGATATTCCCTACCACCTTCCAAGGAGGTTTGTCTTCTGCTCATGCTATGCCTTAATCCCAAAGGACTGGACTTGAAATAGGCCAATTGCTTTTAGACTCCTGAAAACACGGGCTTCATGTCTACTGTGTCTCTAATTTCTAGTCAAGTGTCAGTCCCCTGCACATGTGTTCAAGGAGTATTTGTAATATAAAGGGGACAGCTTTAGAAAGTAAATACAGCAAAATATTCCATGGAACATCACATACTCTAGACCATATGGGCAGCATACACTGGACCTGATGGGTTTATTTAAAAAAAAAAAGACACAAAATTGGGAACATATTGGACCTGGGAGGAGTTTGTGAGGGGGGATAAGATCAAAAGGCATTGTACAAAATTTTCAAAGAACTAATAGAAGATGTGATTCATCCTTTAAAGGATATAAAGCCATTTAAAGTTTTGACACACATTATCAAATTATTACCCAATAACTACATCATGTCTTCCACCAGCTATATTAGACAGGTGGTAAATGGCCAGGTCTTGAAATGTTCTCATCTCTAGGGAATCAGCAGAGTCCTTCATTCCTCTCCATGCTCAATCACATGCTGTCTGCATCTCTGCCAGTAATATGTAGTTATTCAAATCTTTGTCTACTTATGGATTAAGAACTAGTTATCTCCTTGTAAGCTTTATAATATTTTATTTATTAATAATTTAGCTATCTTCTGTGTAGTATCTATCTAAAGCCTTATATGAGAGCATGTTTGATGGGACAAATAGCAATGAGGAAGACAATCACATTAAAAAATCATGTGGTTAAGATGCTCATAGGTTTCCTGGGAAATTTTTATCTCCATCTTTGATTTTAATCATTGCCTGTTTCATAGGTGTTTTATTACATGAAAATAGTTATTTCCTTTTGTCTCATATTACATGCAGAAAGCCTACAAGGCAGGGCTCAACTCCAATGCCTCCACTCACCTAAGCTTTTCTCTCTCTTGACTCTTTTCTTCCTCCTATTGTTTTTTCTACTCTGTAGCCTCCTTGAGTATGAGGTAGGGCTGTTATACTCTGACATCTATTGCTCTCCAATGTCGTATGTGGTATCATCTGTAGAAGGCTCTCGCTGATTAGAAGATTCAATACATTCAGTTTCACTCAAACGGGTTCCGATTTGGTGAAGGAAAGTAGTCACTCCGCAGCAGACTCACAAGATGCCAGCCACCCCTGCTGCAAGCCATGTTATTTCACAGGCTGAGAGAAATCCAACATTATATACACTTGGTGAACAAACATCAAATAGTTTTGGATTTCTCTTACCTGTGGATCATGAGCTAGGGGAGGAAAAAGGGTAACAACTCATTCTTTGGAGCCCATGTCTGCCTTAGACCAACCCAATTAAGGCATTTCAGAATGTAGCATAAGGTCAAAAGCTATCAGAATCAATACTTTACTGGATCAATGTCTTTTAAGTGTCAGCTTGTGATCAGAGAAGAAGGAAGTTAATTAGACTTGATTTTGCCTTATATATTTAAAGGTGATGTTGGGCCTGGGGTTGGTTTTCTGAGGTTAGTTTGAGGAGCACAGGAAACATTAAGACCAATAGCTCTGGAGATTGGCTGCCCTCCACACATCCTTCAGAGCATAGAATGGATTCAAGACCAAGTATGAGATATACAGAGGTCACAGCAACTCCTGGTATGCTGAAGACTCTACATAAAGTCTAGATTATAATAACTCCACAAAATAAGTGAGTGGAGAGCTACATGCAAGAAAGAATGTAAGTCTCTCATCTACAGTACCTAGAATTATTGCAATGATTTAATTCTTTCAACATAAGAGTTGGTTTGTCTATCATCAATTACTTCCATCAGTGAAAGAGCTGTGATGCAGATAGAGGATGGGGGAGTATTACGGAATTTGAAAGCATATTAGAAAATAGATTCACAACATGATATAACCCAGTTATTGAAACTGCAAAGATCACAAAGACCTAGTTGCAAGGCCCATCTCTGCTCTGTCAATAACACAAGCCCTTGTACTGACTCCTTCTTGTGCCTCATTTCCCTGTTCGATTGCAGTCTCGTAAATTTAAGATCTCTTGCCTGTTACAAACCTAGCCTCTTAGTCTTATCTTAAAACAAAATCATCCCCTCCCATTGTCTCTTAGTAGAAATGTCTATGAACAGAAGATGGTAACAACTGTTTCCATGTAATTGTCATCTGGGATCACTGGAAACAAGTAGAGAGTTGTTTACAGGGATAAAGCAATGCGCAAACTTCAGGCATTTGAAGGCCTCTGGTTAAGTCTCTATGGTTTCCTTGAGGTGTCTTTCAGAAAAAGCCCTAGTCTTTCTGAGAGTTCTGCAGAGAGATGCACAGAAATGCCTTAGCAGGAAAGAAACATCACTGCAGTTGTCATGGTGCTTTCATACCAACAAAGTAAGAATAATAATTATGATTACCTCAGTCTTATCAACCAGTTTTGTTGACATTGTTATAGTCTGCCTTCACAGCAAAGAAGGCTCTGATCTATCTCTCAGCAGTAAGAGATCTTCCTAAACCTAGAGCCTCCTGAATGTGTGTTATACAATACTCAGGCATACACACAAACTTAAAGTAAATAAATATATATATATTTCTTAAAACCAGTGCGGTCCATCATTCCCCATGGCTTCTTCTTTGGCTGTGCCTTGCACACAGGACAGTGACTGCTGGGTTGCAGACACTCTGTGATAGAATTAAATAAATCATTACAGTGTGATCAGGAGCATGTGTGAGCAGATACTGTTATTCTTTATGGTCACATTCTGGGGTAGTTCAGTTCTATAAAATGATCAACTTTTGCTGAGAACAAGCCACCAGGATATCTGAAAATGGAGATGAACAAAGCAAACAGTTTGTGCACATTCTAACAGATATCAAAGACTGTAAAATTCTTAATTCAGCAGATTTTATTATACTCAATTGCATCCTCAATATGTATCCATTCAACAATTAATTAGCATAGGAAAACCTACCATGTGTCTGAGTCCACACTTGGGATAAAGCACTGAAGCAGATATGGCCTTTGTTCCCATTCCCATACAGAAAACCAACGAAAAATCAATTTCTTATATTTTTAAGTTATGCAGGAAAATTACAGCGGCATTTAATTTACCTTGCATGCCCCTTTGATATTAAAGTGCATTACATATTCATGTAATTGTTTGCCCTTTATGTTAAAAGGTACAGCTAAGTTCATTTCTCTCTTAGTAGTTATAAATATGCCTTGTTTTCCTGGGAAGCTAGAAATTAAATGGTTGAGCTCTGTGCACTCTGCAAATTCACCTCCCAAATTATCAGATGCCATAAAATTTCTGTTCCACCCTGTTTCACTGATTTCCTCCTTAGGAAGAAGTGGGAAATTAGCTTTTATGGAATTGAACTACCTTAATATTTAAAAAAATCATTTGGAGTTGAACTGCGGTGTTCTTGTATCTAGAATTCCTACAAAAGCCATGCAGTAGACAGTTATAAACAGCATTTATTACTTAAGTCATACACACAGTCAGAGCACTAATTTAAGCGGTTGAAAACTTGTGCAGGGAAAGAGTTATAGCTGACTTCGAGGTAAGACTTTACCATAATAGTAATAGATTAGTTTCTTATTTCTCACATCAGGCTTCAAGCAACTAAGAATGGGATACAGACTGAAAAGGCTGGATATAGGCTATAGGCACCTATATGTTAAGAGGGAGCAATATGCTAATTATATGGCACTAATAATGTTAACAGGCAAGGAGTGGCTACTTTTGGTCCCTCTCAACTAGTTGTGAGAAAGCAGTACCAGATGAAACCTACAGTATACTAAAAGGGTTATCTAAATTGTTTCTTATTCTTGCAATAAATGAATGCAGGGCATTCACTAGAAGAAACCCTTCAGAGAAACTTAATAATTGTAGGGCAGTTGTCTGTTCAGGCAACTTAGGCTCAGTGGAGTAGTAGACCTAGAACCCTCTAGCCCCAGTGGGCAGTTTCTGCCTGCAGTGTGCAGGAGTTCGGCTATAACTACTGAGTCTTTGGCTCCTGTTTCAGTCACAACCTCTCACAGCTACTCCTGCAGGAGATGTGTGCTCTATCGGGTAGACAATGCCCCAAGCTCCTATCATTCTAGCTGGAACCTACCCCCAGTCATCTGACCACAGCCAGACATGCCTGCCCCATAGATATTCATGCCTCATAAAATATAAAGGATGGTTTTCCCTCTCTTCCTTCTCTTGCTCTTTGTTATTCTCTTGCCCTCTTTCTACTCTTATCTTCTTCTCTCTCTCTTGTTCCTTGTTCTCTCTCTTGCTTTTCTCTCTTGCGCTCTTGCTTTCTTCTCCTCCTCTCACTCTCTCTCTCCCCTTCTCTTCTCTCCTTCCTCTCCTTTCTTTCTTTCTACATGACTGGCCTATTTTCTCTTTCCTATAATAAAATATCTCATTTATACATTGCCTCTTTTTTGACTAATGCTCCCTGCCACAGGCCCCAGCAGCAGAGAGCTGCAGCTATAGGCCTTAGCAGGAGAGAGACTCAGGCTGTAGCAACGAGCAACCAGGCCTCACAAATAACTACTTGCCAAGAAACCATAAAACAGTCAAACTTTGGAATTTGTCTCTCAGTGAGAACAGAATCTCACATCTTCTCACCTAAGTATTAGCAGAATCCATTTCTTTCACAGTATGTTCTTTCTTGAATGTGAAGTTGAGAGTCCTCTCTCTACAAACCACATGTTCTCCACACAAGGGAAACCTCAACGGAAACCTCAAGAGAAAATGCAAGCTAAGTCTGGACCACTCAGAAAAAAAGGAAAAAAATATATGATTACTTGTGTATATATTATTAAGTTTGATTACTCCATTCCCCTCTATAATCCTTTCTTACTCTGTCCATTTTCTACTTTTCTCCAGGTTCTACACATGCACATGCACACATGCCTATTTAAATCTACATTCCCGCTGGGGTTGATGGTACATACCTTTAAGCCCAGAACATGGTAGGCCGAGGCAGGAGGATTTCTGAGTTCAAGGCCAGCCTGGTCTATAGAGTAAGTTCCAGGACAGACAGGACTATAAAGAGAAACACTGTCTCAACAAAACAAAACAAAAATAAAAAAACTACATTCCCTGTATAGTAGAAACTATATTTTTCTTTCAAACTCTATCTTATTTAATTTATCAAAATAATGTCCAGTTCTATCAGTATTCTGAAAATATCAGAAGACCAGTATGTGTGGGTGTGGCTGTGAGTATGCACACAAACATTTTTTATTTATCAATTGATGAGCATCTACCTTTCTTAACAGTGATGATTAGTGTAAAAATAAATATGGCTGGAAAGAATCTGGATATTCTGACTTCAAATCTTTTAGGTATACATCCAAGAGTAGTGTCTTGTAGAAATTTTTAAACCCAATTCAGGTTTCTACCCCTCCTTGATCATTTAGTTTCTGGATAAAGAAGCATACAACTTTTCTTATTTTGATTTTTTTTAATAGATATTTTCTTTATTTACATGTCACACTATAGCTCCTTTCCCAGTTTCCCCTCCGAAAAAAAATTTAAAAATTTAAAAAAACAAACAAAAACAAAACAAAGCAAAACAAAAAACTCTGTTCCTATCCCCCTCCCCCTGCTCACCACCCTACCATCTCATGCTTACTGGCCCTGACATTCCCCTGTACTGGGGCATACAACCTTCATAGGGCCAAGGGCCTCTCCTTCCATTGATGACAGACTTGGCCATCCTCTACTACACATATGCTACTGGAGCCATTAGTCTCACCATATGTACTCTTTGGCTGGTGGTTTAGTCCCTGGGAGCTCTGAGGGTACTATTTAGTTCATATTGTTGTTCATCCTAAGGGGCTGAAAACCCTTCAGCCCCTTAGGTCCTTTCTCTAGCTCCTTCATTGGAGACTCTGTACTGTCCAATGAATGGCTGTGAACCTCTACTTCTGTGTTAGTCTGGTAATGTCAGAGCCTCTCAGGAGACAGCTATATCAGGCTGTATTGTCCTTTCTTCAGTCTCTGCTTCATAGTTAGTTTCTGCAACTCCTTCTATGGGTATTTTGTTCTCCCTTTTAAGAAGAAATGAAGTATTCACATTTTGGTCTTCCTTCTTGAAGTTTCTTGAGGTTTGTGGATTGTACTTCATGTATTCTGATCTTCTGGGCTAATATCCACTTATCAGAGAGTGCATACCATGTGTGTTCTTTTGTGATCGGGTTACTTCACTCAGGATGATATTCTCCAGATTCATATATTTCCCTAAGAATTTCATAAATTCATTGTTTGTAATAACTGAGTAGTACTCTATTGTGTAGATGTACCACAATTTCTGTATCCGTTCCTCTGTGGAGGGACATCTAGGTTGTTTCCAGTTTCTGACTATTATAAATAAGGCTGCTATGAACATAGTAGAGCATGTGTCCTTATTACATGTTGGAGCATCTTCTGAGTATATGCCCAGGAGTGGTATAGCTGGGTCCTCTGTTAGTACTATGTCCAATTTCTGGAGGAACCACCAAACTGATTTCCAGAGTGGTTGTACCAGCTTGCCATCCCAACTGCAATGAAGGAGTGTTCTTCTTTCTCCACAACCTCTCCAGCATCTGCTGTCACCTGAGTTTTTTATCCTAGCCATTCTGACTGGTGTGAGGTGCAATCTCAGGGTTCTTTTGATGTGCATTTCCCTGATGACTAAGGATGTTGAACATTTCTTTAGGTGCTTCTCAGCCATTCAGTATTCATCAGTTGAGAATTCTTTGTTTAGCTCTGTACCCCATTTTTAATAGGGTTATTTGGTTCTCTTGTGTCTAACTTCTTGAGTTATTTGTATATATTGGATATTAGCCCTCTATCAGATAAAGGATTGGTAAAGGTTTTTTCTCAATTTGTTGGTTGCCATTTTGTCCTATTGACAGTGTCTTTTGCCTACAGAAGCTTTGCAACTTTATGAGGTCCCATTTGTCAATTCTTGATCTTAGAGCATAAGCTGTTGGTGTTTTGTTCAGGAAATTTTCCCAACTGCCTATGTGCTCGAGGATCTTCCCCACTTTTTTTTCTATTAGATTCAGTGTATCTGGTTTTATGTAGAGGTCCTTGATCCACTTGGACTTGAGCTTTGTACAAGGAGATAGGAATGTATCAATTTGCATTCTTCTACATGCTAACCACCAGTTGAGCCAGCACCATTTGTTGAAAATGCTGTCTTTTTTTCCACTGGATAGTTTTAGCTCGTTTTTCAAAGATCAAGTGACCATAGGTTTATCAGTTCATTTCTGGGTCTTCAATAGTATTCCATTGATCCACCTGCCTGTCACTGTACGAATATCATGCAGTTTTTATCACAATTGCTCTATAGTACAGCTTAAGGTTTGGGATGGTGATTCCACCAGAGATTCCTTTATTGTTGGGAGTAATTTTGGCTATCCTGGGTTTTTTGTTATTCTAGATGAATTTGCAAATTGTTATTTCTAAGTCTGTGAAGAATTGAATTGGAATTTTGATGGGAATTGCATTTAATCTGTAGATTGCTTTTGACAAGATGGCCATTTTTACTATATGAATCCTGCCAATCCACGAGCATGAGAGATCTTTCCATCTTCTGAGATCTTTCTTCAATTTCTTTCTTCAGTGACTTGGAGTTCTTGTCAAACAGATCTTTTACTTGCTTAGTTAGAGTCACACCAAGATATTTTATATTATTTGTGACTATTGTGAAGGGTGTTATTTCCTTAGTTTCTTTCTCAGCCTGTTTATCCTTTGTGTAGAGGAAGGCCACTGATTTGAGTTAATTTTATATCCAGCTATTTTGCTGAAGTTGTTTATCAGTTTAGGAGCTCTATGTTGGAATTTTTGGGGTCACTTATGTATACTATTATACCATCAGCAAATAGTGATAATTTGACTTCTTCCTTTTCAATTTGTATCCCTTTGATCTCCTTTTGTTGTCTAATTGCTCTGGCTAGGACTTCAAGTACAATATTGAATAGGTAGGGAGAGAGTGGGCAGCCTTGTCTAGTCCCTGATTTTAGTGGGATTGCTTCAAGTTTCTCTCCATTTAGTTTGATGTTGGCTACTGGTTTGCTATATATGGCTTTTACTATGTTTAAGTATATGCCTTGAATTCTTGATCTTTCCAAGACTTTTATCATGAAGCGATGTTCGATTTTGTCAAATGCTTTCTGAGAATCTAATGAGATGATCATATGTTTTTTTTCTTTGAGTTTGTTTGTATAGTGAATTACATTGATGGATTTCCATATACTGAACCATCCCTACATCCCTGGGAGGAAGCCTACTTGATCATGGAGGATGATCATTTTGATGTGTTCTTGGATTCGGTTTACAAGAATTTTATTGAGTATTCTTACATCAATCTTCATAAGAGAAATTGGTCTGCAGTTTTCCTTCTTTGTTAGGTCTTTGTGTGGTTTAGGTATAAGAGTAATTATGGCTTCATAGAACAAATTGAGTAGAGTACCTTCTGTTTCTATTTTATGGAATAGTTTGAGTAATGATATTAGGTCTTTTTTGCAGGTCTGATAAAACTCTGCACTAAATCTATCTGGCCCTGGGCTTTTTTTTTGGTTGGGAGACTATTAATGACTGTTTCTATTTCATTAACAGGTATGGAATTGTTTAGATCATTGATCTAATCTTGATTTAACTTTCGTACCTGGTATCTGTCTAGTAAATTGTCCATTTCACCCAGGTTTTCCATTTTTGTTGAGTATAGGCTTTTGTAGTAGGATCTCATGATTTTTTTTTTATTTCCTCAGTGTCTGTTGTTAAGTCTCCTTTTTCATTTGTGATCTTGTTAATTAGGATACTGTCTCTTTGCCCTCCAGATAGTTTGGCTTACGGATTATCTATTTTGTTGATTTTCTCAAATTACAAGCTCCTGATTGGGTTGATTCTTCGTATAGTACTTCTTGATTCTATTTGGTTGATTTTAGCCCTGAGTTTGATTATTTCCTGCCTTTGACTCCTCTTGAGTGAATTTACTTCTTTTTGTTCTAGAGCTTCAGATGTGCTGTCAAATTGCTGGTGTATGCTCTCTCCTGTTTCATTTTGGATCCACTTAAAGCTATTAGTTTTCCTCCTAGGACTGCTTTCATTGTATCCCATAAGTTTGGATATGTTGTGGTTTCATTTTCACTAAACTCTAGAAAGTCTTTAATTCCTTTATTTCTTCCTTGACCAAGTTATCAATGAGTAGAGTGTTGTTAAGCTTCCACGTGTATGTGGGCATTCTATTGTTTATGCTGTTATTAAGGAACAGCCTTAGACCATGGTGATCTGATAGAATGCAAGGAATTATTTCAATCTTCTTGTATCTGTTGAGGCCTGATCTGTGACCAATTATATGGTCAGTTTTGGAGAAGGTACCATGAGGTGCTGAGAAGATGATGTATCCTTTTGTTTTAGGATTAAAAAGTTCTATAGATATTTGTTAAATCCATCTGTTTCATAACTTCTGATAGTCTCACTGTGTCTTTGTTTAGTTTCTGTTTCCATGATCTCTCCCTTGCAGAGAGTGGGGTGTTGAAATCTCCCACTATTATTATGTGCAGTGCAATGTGTGATTTGAGCTTTAGTGAAGTTTCTTTTATAAATGTAGATGCCCTTGCATTTGGAGCATAGAGGTTCAGAATTGAGAGTTCATCTTGGTAGATCATACCTTTGATGAGGAAGAAGTGTCCCTCCTTATCTTTTTTTGATCACTTTAGGGTGAAAGTCAATTTTATTTGGTATTAGAATGGCTACACCAGCTTTTTTCTTGGGACCATTGGCTTGGAAAATTGTTTTCCAGCCTTTTATTCTGAGGTAGTGTCTGTCTTTGTCTCTGAGGTAGGTTTCCTATATGCAACAAAATGTTGGGTTCTGTTTATGTATCCAATCTGATAATCTATGTCTTTTTGTTGGGGAATTGTGTCCATTGATATTAATAGATGTTAAGGAAAGGTAATTGTTGCTTCCTGTTATTTTTTGTTCTTAGAGTTGGAATTCTGTTCATGTGGCTATCTTCTTTTAGGTTTGTTGGAAGATTATTATTATTTTTTGTTTTTTGCCTTTTCAGGGATGTAGTTCCCCTCCTTGTGTTGGAGTTTTCCATTTATTACCCTTTGAAGGGCTGGATTTGTGGAAATATATTTTGCAAATTTGGTTCTGTCATAGAATCCTTTGTTTCTCCATCTATGGTGATTGAGAGTTTTGCTGGGTATAGTAGTCTGGGCTGGCATTTGTGTTCTCTTAGGGTCTGTATGACATCAACCCAGGATCTTCTGGCTTTTATAGTCTCTGGCAAGAAGTCTTGTGTAGTTCTGATAGGCCTGCCTTTATATGTTACTTGACCTTTTTCCCTCACTGCTTTTAATATTCTTTCTTTGTTTTGTGCATTTGATGTTTTGACTATTACGTGGCAGGAGGAATTTCTTTTCTGGTCCAGTCTATTTGGAGTTCTGTAGGCTTCTTCTATGTTCATAGGCATCTCTTTCTTTAGATTAGGGAAGTTTTCTTCTATAATTTTGTTGAAGATATTTACTGGCCATTTAAGTTGGAGGTCTTCACTCTCTTCTATACCTATTACCCTTAGGTTTGGTCTTCTCATTGTGTCCTGGATTTCCTGGATGTTTTCGGTTAGGAACTTTTTGCATTTTGCATTTTCTTTGACTGTTCTGTCAATGTTTTCTATGATATCTTCTGCACTTGAGATGCTCTCTTCTATCTCTTGTATTCTGTTGGTGTTGTCTGCATCTATGGTTCCTGACTTCTTTCCTAAGATTTCTATCTCCAGAGTCGTCTCTCTTTGTGATTTCTTAACTGTTTCTACTTCCATTATTAGGTCCTGGATTGTTTTGTTCAATTCCTTCATCTGTTTGGTTGTGTCCTGTAATTCTTTAAGGGATATTTGTGCTTCCTCTTTAAGGTCTTCTACTTGTTTACTCATGTTGTTCTGTAATTTTTTAAGGGATTCTTTTATGTTTCCTCTTTAAGGGCTTGTACCTCTTTACCTGTGTTCTCCTGTATTTCTTTAACAGAGTTATTCAAGCCCTTCTTAAATTCCTCTATTACCATCATGAGATATGTTTTTAGATCCAAATCTTGCTTTTCCAGTGTTTTAGGATATCCAGGACTTGCTGTGGTGGAAGTACTAGGTTCTGATGAAGTCAAGTAGTCTTGGTTTCTGTTGGTAAGATTCTTGCATTTGCCTTTCACCATCTCTTGATCTCTGGTGTAAATGTTCTTGCTGTCTCTGGCTGGAGCTTGTTCCTCCTGTGGGTCTGTAAGCCTGTGTCAGCACTTCTAGGAGATCAGCTCTCCTCTGGTAAAACCCAGGTGCAGATTACTATGGATCAGTCATCCCTCCTGAGTCCTGGGGTCAGAACACACCCTGGAGACAGGATCTCCACTTGAGGGAAAGTTGCAGAGAGGGTTGTGGATCTGTTGTCCCTCCTAGTTGTAGTCTGAGGTAGAGAGAATCCTGTGCTGGCTGCCCTGCCACTTGTGAGGCTTGTGCCTCCTGGCTGGTCCTGCCTTAGAAAGTCACTGAGGAGAAAATGGTGATCTCATCTGAGTCACTGGGTTAGAGCACTCCCTGGAGGCAAGCTCTCCATTTGCAGGGAAGGAGCAGAGAGGGCTGTGGATCCACTGCCATCACTCCTAGGTGTAGACGGAGGTAGAGAGCAACTTTTATTATTTTCAATAAACCTTAAACAGCAAAAGAGCTGGACAGATATCTACCATCTAAGCTATTAGGATCTGCTTTCCTACTGATAACCTCAAGTTATCAAGTTATTACTTACTGTGTTTCATCAATTGGCCAGGCCTCAGTGTCATGTTTTCTTGACTCCTAATCCATAGAGTCTTTCCATTCCTTCTTTACCTTCTTCTCTCCCTCCTTAATAGCATTACAATACACAGCAAAAGACCTAACCTCAGCAGTAGTGTGACTGTATCATCTGGCAGATCTAATTTTAGTTTGTTGAAGAACTTCCACCCTGATTTCCATAATGCTCATGCCAGTTTATTCTCCCACCAGCAGTAAATAAGTGTACCCCTTTTTCATCATGTACCAGTTAGTTTTTGTGGTCAACTTGATTTAGAGTCACCTTGGATGAGAAGCCTCAGTCATGGGACTGCCTTTATCAGATTGGTCTGTGGTTGTGTCAGTAAGGAACTGTCTTAATGAATGATTGATGTGGGCCCTCTGTGGGAAGTACCATTTCAGGTTCAGTTGACAGAACAAGCTTGGTACAACCTTGGCCTCCTATGAACCACACCTGTGTGTGCTGACTCTGGGGAATACTTCTCAAACAATTTTGCCTCGGTGATGTTGTTATCTTTTAAGTCACTACTGATTCTTCACTTCAGCTGACTGGTGTCAATTGTCCCAGAGTAGCAAAGATTTCACTTTAGTGTTTCTGGTCTCCTGTTAATTATAGAAAAAGTTTCAGCTCCAGCTGACCAGAACTGAAAATTCTGAATTCAAAATAGTATGTAAACAGTAGTCTTTGCTTCCCTCCAAAACTTCACTACACAGACTTCCATCATCTGCATTCTTTCTTCCAAGCTCTTAGGAAACTTTAAGCATTCCCATCTTCCTAGCCCACACAACTGCCCATTAAACTCTGAGTAGTCAATGCCTTTCTTAGACCAAAGTTCCAAAGTCCTTCCACAATCCTCCCAAAACAACATGGTAGGATCTATTATGGAAATACCCCACAATCCTGGTATCAATTTTTGTCTTAAGGTTTCAAAAGTAACTTGGTTATGTGCAGGACATTGGCTGTATTTCACCTTACCCTTTCAATTAGTAGTGCATCACTGAGGGAAGTCAGGCTAGGAACTCAAACAGGAGAGGAATTGAAACAGAGGCCACCAAACAATGATGCCTGCTTGACTATTCAGCCTGCTTTATTATACACCTGAGGATTACCAGCCCAGGTTGGTATCACCCACAATAGGCTATGTCTTCCCATATCTATCGCTAATTCAGAAAATGTTCCTAGAGACTTATCTACAGGCCATTTTTGGTGGCATTTTCTCAATTATAATTTTCTCTTCTCAGATAATACTAGCTTGAGTCAAGTTGACAAAACAAACAAAAAACAATACAGCCAGGACACTCAAGTTGTTTGTAGTCATGGTGTCTATTTATTACAGCAATAGAAAAGTAACTAAGCATCCTTGCCAGTATCTACTGTCCTTTGTGTTGCTGATGATGATAGACATTCTGACTGGAGTAAGGTGAAATGTGAAAGCAGGTTGATTCCTTCTCTGCCAACTAAGAATGCTGTCTATGCACATTTTCAAATATTTATTAGTCATTTGTATACCTTTCTTCAAGAATTGTCTATTCATCCCATTAGCTCATTGATAAATTGGATGATTTGGTTTGGGGATATTTAATTTTTGTGGTTCTTTTTATACTCTAGATATTAATCCCTTGTTGGGTGCACAATTGGTAAAAAGGTGTGTTGTTGTTATTGTCATTGTTTTCAGTCTGTGTATCTCCTCTTTACCTCCTCACTTAGCTGATTATTTACTTTTCTTTCTTTTTTAACTTTTTCCTAGTCCTTTGTCAATTTCATGTAGAGCACCCCAAACTCACTCATCTCCCCCTCCCCTCATACATACCCTCTACCCTTGCAACCTTCTCTACCATCAAAGAGAAAGAAATCTCACTATGGAAGCTGTAGTGTGTCACAGTGCATCCTACTGTATATCCTTTTGTCCATACTTCTTTGCTTGCAAATGTTTATCTCAATGACTTTTTGGTCTAATAAGAGGTTTGTCTTTTCCTATTCTGTTCATATTGAGTCCTCACTGGGATTCCTCTCATATATACTGTTGCTGCCCTGTGTCATGGAAATCCTGTAGTTTTGGATCTGGCCCTTCAAGTGTTCCACCAGATTGTAGATGGGGTAGATGTTGGGGTGCACCAAGTCAAAGGCCTGGATCTGGATCTTAGAGGTATCTGAGCTGATTAGGCCACTGGATCCCCAGCTCTGTCTACTCACATCCCCTGAAACCAGAGCCAGCTCTACCCTGCTGCCCTGGCAAGGTGCAGGGCCCACTCTCCTGCTTATGTGTTCCAAGTAGTGAGAGACATGACCAGTTCTCCCACTCTGGAGAACCTGGGTCCCACCCTCCCACCTGCCATATGCAGTAAGGGACAAGGAAGGGGAGGAGGGCATCTCTCCCTCCTCTGTGCCACTGTACAGCAAACAAGAAAAGTCAGTGCATGTTTTCCTATGGCCGTGCCCTTAGGAGCAGATCTACAAGGCTGCCCAGGTGAGGTTCGGGACCCATTCTCCTGGGTGCTGCAGCTTTTGAGTCAGGATCAGCTCGACTGCTATCATGGCCCCAGCACCAGGTCTCCTGCTTGCTGCCTGCTGCAGCAGGGCAAGGGAAAGAAGGTATCCCTCCCTTATCCATGGAGCTGCATGGGAGATGAGCCAACTCTACCATGCTCATATCCTCAGTGCCAGTTCACCTGAAACTTCTGAAATTTGCAACTCCACTCTCTTGACTACTGCAGCTGGCTAGTGGTGAGTCAGCTCACGTGCTCTCATGTTTCCAGGCCCAGCTTTTCTAGGATGCCAGGGGGTAGTTCTACACAGCCCTCAGACATGAATATGGTCACAGGAGGCAGGCCAGACAAGGGACTTTCACCTGGCCTTTGATGGTAACAGACTTCTGGTGCTGCAAAGCCATTAACCCAGACATGGTCCCCACTGGCAACACAAGTCAAGACCCCACCACACATGGCCCTAGTTGACATCACCATCATGAGCTACTCACATCGGGCTGTTCTTCACTACTCTCTCATCTCTAGTTCTGCCTCTTTTTGTTGTGCCCACATCCTCCTGTTTCTCTTTCTCTTCCACTTTCCCACAATTTACTCTCTCCTCTCAGTGGTGCCTGTGGTAGCCTCAGGAGTGGTCTAAGGAGTGCTGTGCCCCACTAAGTGCATTATGGCAGGGGTCATCTCTGGCATGGTCTGCCCCTCTCCCCCCCCCCAGGCCTATGTGGTGCCCAACTGGCATTCATCTCCTGCTAGTTCCCTGTTCAGGTCCCATGGCAACGGGTCTGGAGATCTTCTTGGGTTCATGTCTCACTCAGGCCAGCCCAAGTGGCCCTCTGTGAGGGAGAGTCATCTGTCTCAGGCTCACACCTACCCAGGGCCTGCATTCCCAGGTGGGGTCCTTCTTGTCTCCTGCTTACTCCCATCCTGGGAGACGATCCAGGACTGTGTGGAACAAAACTGGTGATGATTTTAGGCTTTGCCTTTTTTTTTTTTTTTCAGTGAATGCTATGCTACTAATCATGCAGATGTTCCTGTCTGCTGTCATAGTTATTTAATCTCAAGTAGGGGTTTCTACCCTGCCTTTGATCAGTTCCCAGATAAAAGGCACACAACTTTTATGTTTATAATAAGCCTTAATCAGCACTAGAGCTCACAGTTACTACCTTCTGTGCTATTAGAATGTGTTTCTCCATTGTTAACCCCATATTATAATTTGCCATGTTCCATCTAGGCAGCTCTTAACTCCAATTGGCCAGCCTCCTAGCTGTGTTTTCATGACTCACCTACCCCATGGAGGCTTCCTTCTCTCTTCACCTTTTTCTTCCTTCTCATGGTTCTCCTCAGGCTTGAACCGGTGGGAGCAAGGTTACACAGCATCATTTGTGTATGTGCAAATTCTCTCATCCCTGGGGGCAACCAGGCTTGGAGGCCAGTTAGCCTTACAATGCAAACAAAGACAAAACCTCAACACAAGTCAGAACGCTGAGCATAGACATGGCTTCTCTTCTTTCTGCCACCTACACAAATGACACAGCAGCCACATCTGCAATGCCTCTAGGGGCTGTGAATATTTACATTTCATAAAATTTTAGTTTCATGAAGTTTCATTTGACAATTCCTGTTTATTTCCTATGCTATTTTCCAGAAATCCCTTGTCTATGCTCATTTCTTAAAATGCTTTATTTATGGTTTACTTTAGCAGAGGCCAAGTTTCTCATATCGCTTTGTAGGTCTTCAATGTGTTTTGAATTGGCTTTTGTGAAGGATGAGAGATGGAGATCTGGTTTCATTTCTCTAGGAGTAAAATATTTTTTTGTAATTTGTTTTAAAAGACTGTCTTTTTCAAAGTTCAGATGTCTACATGCACTTTGAATTATTTCTGACGCCTCCCTTTGGTTGCATTGGTCTGCCTGTCTGATTATTGTTTGTTTATTTTTGCTAATACTACATAGTTTGCTTTCTAATGCTCTGTAGCAACTTTAGGTTACTTATTGTGATGCCTCCAACATTACACTTACTGCTTAAAATTCCTTTGGTTACTTAGGATCTTTCATGCTTTCATATGGTTTTAAAATTATTTTTCCTGCTTCCACAAAGAGTGTCATTAGAACTTCCAGGGAAGCTGGGCAGTGGTGGCACACACCTTTAATCCCAGCACTTGGGAGACAGAGGAAGGCGGATTTCTGAGGTCGAGGTCAACCTGGTTTACAAGAGTGAATTCCAGGACAAGCCAGGGCTACACAGAGAAACCCTGTCTCAAAAAGCCAAAAAATAATAAATAAATAAATAAATAAATAAATAAATAAATAAGAACTTCAAGGGAAATTAAGTGTATAGGTAATTTTTGACAACATAACTTTTTCACAGTATTAATTCTGACAACCCATGGCCATGCGGGAATCTTGAGTCTACTATTGCCTTCTTCAATTTCTTTTCAGATCATGTAACAGGCCCCCAGACCCTAGCACAACTGATGCCATATCAGAGGTAACATTCTGATTAGCACAAAGGCCCCAACTCCTAGTAAAATCGAAACTAAGACCTAATTCATCAGAGACCTTTCCTGTAGTTCCAGGAAAGTTTCCAAGTGCACTAACCTTGTTTTTTGACTTCTATAGTTCTGCTACTTGCTAAGTAAAATGTGACAACCAAGATGTGCGTGTGTGTGTGTGTGTGTGTGTGTGTGTGTGTGTGTGTGTGCCTAAAAGACAAAGAGCTTGGGGCTACAAGACACTTTAGGCAAGTCCCCCATGAAACACCTGGCCTCCAGTAAAGATTTTCTTTGTGGCCATAAGAATGGCCCGTGGTTGGGCTGGAGGGATGGATCAGCAGTTAGAAGACCTGGCTGCTCTTCCAGAGGTCCTGAGTTTAATTCCTAGCAACCACATGGTGCCTCACAACCATCTGTGATGGGATCTGATGCCCTCTTCTGGGTGTGTCTGAAAACTGCAACAGTGTATTCATGTATATAAAATGAATACATCTTTAAAATAAAAACAAGAAAATGTAAAAAAAAAAAAAAAAAAAAAAAAAAAA
>JADRCD010198559.1:0-10467 GCA_019843815.1 Montemys delectorum | reverse complement strand
CCAATAAGTGGGAGAGGGTGGGGTGACAGGCATGGGGAAGGGGGAGGCAAAAGGGGTTTGTTCTTGTTTTTGTTTGTTTGTTTGTTTGTTTGTTTTGGAGGGGAACCTGGGAAAGGGAAAATGTACATGTAAATAAAGAAAATACCTAATTTAAAAAAAAAAAAAAAGAGGCAAAGGTATGCATATTTCTGTAAGTTCTAAACCAGCCAGGGATAAACGGTGAGACCCAGTCTCAACAAAACATAACAAAACAGTCACCAAACAAACAAAACCTCAATCCAAAATAAAACCTGAGCAAAACAAAACAAAGAACAAAGAATATTTATTTGTTGGTTTGAAAGCCAGACCATCACTATAAATGTCAAATCAATGTACTTGGTCTTATTAAAATTTCATGTTAAATATTAAAAAAAAAAAGAAAGCCTAGGTCTGACTTTAGCAACTAAGGATTATGATAAGTATAAAGGAATGTTTTTCTCTTAGGACATGTGTTATAATTAGACAGAGAAAGACAGTCAAAAATCTTGAAGTATCTATTTCTGACATCAAGTATATTTTATATGGGATATATTCATAAACTAATAGCTTATATCAATTCTCCTCAAAAGTCTATGCATATATATATGATATATGATATATATATATATATCACATATATATGCCATTTTATAAAGGTGTATTGAAAAATACAAGTTTGCTTTCTGAAGTTGTTCTTTAATAGACTTTACCAACAATGCATGTTCAAAAATATATTTAATAAA
This sequence comes from Montemys delectorum, assembly GCA_019843815.1. Classification (NCBI taxonomy): domain Eukaryota; kingdom Metazoa; phylum Chordata; class Mammalia; order Rodentia; family Muridae; genus Montemys; species Montemys delectorum. The sequence continues at coordinate 9,706 of JADRCD010198559.1, read as the reverse complement.
GTAAGGGAAATAAATACTAGAAAATCACCTCAATATGACCTCCAGGTTGGTTTGAATGTAAAAGAATATACAGGTTCAGTTGATTTAAACATTTTGAGGTCAGCTGGTAACATAATTTAGAACACTTTGGATAGCAGTGTACATGTATGGCTGTTGGATGTTGAACACTTATGGATGGGCTTTTAAGGGTTACAGCCTGGTCCTCCTAGTGCTGCTCTCTGCTTCTTCATCCAGCCGTAGTGAAGTAAGAACTGCTATACATCCCTATGTCACAGAGATACTTATGAGTTGGGCTGAAACTCCTAGGAGCCATGAGCAAAAACTGTATCTTTTATCCTTCAGCTTGAATATGATATATTTTCTGACACAGTGATGCAATAAGAGATGAACAGAAAAAAGTACTTTTTCTTCTCTTTTCGTGATTGATTTTTCCCTATAATACTCTGACTATGTGCTCCTTAGGCTTTGAACTGGCTTCCAGGTTTACTGCAAAGTTGTATACAAGGTAATTCCTACTAGAATATAAGCAGAACCATTGCGTCCTATTTGTGGGAGTTTGGATACCAGAATGCTGACAGAATTGTGAAAGTAAAGGATTTTCCTGTAAAATTTCAGAGTGCATCCTCGCTTAGAATTTGGACTAAAGTCCATTTGTACTGTATTCTGACCAAGAATATGGATACAATATCTCTATGTCCTGACAATTTGCCTGAGGCTGCATTCAAAAGTAATGGATTAATTTATTTTGTGAAGGAAGATTCAATACAGTGGTTCTCAACCTCCCTAGTGCTGTGGCACTTTATTCCAATCATTCATGTTGTGGTAAACCCTAACCATAAAATTATTTTTAATTGCTACTTCCTAAGTATAAGTTTGCTACTGTTATGAATCATAATACTATTGTCTGTGTTTTAGAACAGTTTTAGGATGGCTTAACTCCCAAAGGGGCCATGACCCACACGATCAGTGATTTAAAACAATGTAGCATGTACATGTCCATTAACAATTACTCTCTGATTTCAGTTATATTTTCAGTTAATGAGGACACATAACAGAGTAAGAGTGGAATATTATGAGAGTTTAACAAGAAAATGATCACAAATTCTTATATGAAATGGCTGGACAACATGGATGGTGCTTCAAAGACCAGAACCTAGCTACTGAAGGATTCTGTGTTTTAAATTCAATAGCATTTGATAAACTTCTATTTGGAAATTATGATGCTGTTATACGAGTGCCTCCTCAGAATCAGTTCTCTTAGGTTCAGCTACACAGACATGCAAAAGCTGGTGCAGCCATAGGTTGAAGAAAGGCAACTGTATCTTAGGCTGGCAGCAGAACTGTACATCTTTATAGTGTCAATATTGGAGGGACATAGAAGGCAGTAGTAGTGTAATCACTAAAGTTTCCACAAGGCTTTCAAAGAAAGGTTTTAGAGGAAATGTATATTAGGTTCCCATCTCCTGTTAGAGCCCCTGATTTTGTGTGTAGCTGTGAAGATGAAGTTTGAGTTAGAATTTATGGCAAAGATTGCTACAAATGCCAAGAATGTGTTGTCTGCAGAAGAAGCTTTGGGTACTGAAATTTTAGCCAGACAAACAGATATCCCAAGTATGATTTAGTCATCAGGTTGGTAAAAACAGGACTGTCCAACTATGTTAGTACCTAGGTGATGTGATGCGATTCCTACAGTTGGACATCGAGCAACAGCACTGGATGCCCACTCAGCAGCCACTAACTCTAGCTCCTTCTTTATTGTGATCTTATTTTCTTCTGATATTGTTTTTCTGTGACCTCTCCTCTCTTTCTTTCATTTGCAATGAGAATATGCACTGTGTGCCATTGTATCTTGGAGAGAAAATATAGATGTAGATAATTAGATTTTTGATTTTACAACGGCTAATAGCAGAAAATTTGCAATTCAGAAGAGGTTTTTGATTATTAAACACTTGCATCTGTACAACCTATGGAACAGTAGACATTGAACATAATGTTTTGGTTTTTCTTATTAGTCTATGAGTATCCATGCTAGAGTGAAAAGTTACAATTTGAATATGGCTCATACAAAGCCTCATGTGTTTTGACACCCAATCCTTAGGTGTTAGTACTTTATGGGGACATTATTGAACATTTTTTTTATTGAGGATAGTTGGTCTTAATACAGTATTGGCCTTTGAGGGCTATCTTGTAGTTCTTTTAGGACCTCTCTCTGCTTCAAGGCCTGCTGACACTCACATCCACTTCTCTCCTCCACTCTTCCTCTATGCTTGCATTACTGTGATTGACTAAAACCTTATGAAGTCAAATACAGTTCTCTTTCTTGATTCTATCCACTTTTTCAATAGTGCCAAAATTAAAAGCCAATATAAAAACTGAAGAAGGAACAAGCATTATTCAGTGACTCTAATGCAAGCCTATGCCATTTCCATAGGGAACATACTAATAATGGAGGTTATGTTGTTTCTATGTTGTAGGTACAAGTCACATATGTCTAAAATCACAGAGAATTGTATGTATAATAACCTTAAAAGCACTTGGGCTTTTGAGGAAGATGTGTGCAAGAAAAATCAAAGAAAGTAAAACTAAGTTGTTACCATTATAAAGAAAAATCATACTAACTCGGAGAATACTGAAGTCACTTGATAAAAGGAAAGCTTATTTATACAAAAACATACAATTTCATTCAGAATTATTTTTCAGTAAGTTGATTTTCACATTAATACACAGGGCAGTTGATTTTTGCAATGACACCAAATACAAACTGTGAAGTTTTTATCTATAATGTGAATGGAAGTGTACACAGGGCTCTCTTAAAGCAAAATGGATTTAGCATAGAACTGTATTCACACAAGATGCAGTGAGATGACCTACATTCGAAACATTTACATTTTGGTTACTTTGGTATTTATAATTGTGTATATGTATGTATAAATATACTATCCCATATGTATATGTGTGTGTGTCTATATGTGCTTGCATATTTTGCATATGCATCTAAAATAGTATAAGTTAAATGATGATGAAAACATCCATCAAGTGTAAATAAAACTTGTACATGAATTATGATGGCAATCACATATACAGCATGTGTTTTAATATATTTTAGAATAATTGAGTCAGCTTGCTATTAGTTTAATTAAATTTTTTACACCTTCTTGATTAGGCTGCTGGTTTAATGACATCTTCCACACTTTGAGCTGTGAAGTGTGGCTCATTTTAAAGTTCTGTAATGAGAAGGGAAATGTACATCTGATGAACATCTCTCAGCAGACTAAAAACAATTTTTAGATTTTACTTGTGGGAAAACTGCACAAGCCAAAGGTGATTAGAATTTTTGTTTAAAACACATTTATTGTGAGCCAGATGTAACTGACCATGAAATGGGCAAAACTCTTTAAAAATATGGTTTTCTATGTGTTACCTCCTAGTAGTTGGAGAGAAATGTAGCACTACACAGGTAATATGAGGCAGAAAAGAGTAAGAGGGAAGGAAGAGAGTTTTACTAAATCACATGCATAGTTGCTAAGATGGAGAAATGCGTGTTATGGTCACTTTGATGTCGAATACAATAAGTGCATATTTCACTGAATATAGTAAACCATATGCAAGACTTGGGGAAAACATGACTGTAATTTCTTCATTATGAAAGTAGTTCAGCAATTTCTTTATGAAGCCAAATTTAATGAGCTGACAGTAAGCTGCCTGCAAGCTCAGCAGCCATTCTTTATTTACTAGAAAATGATCAGTGGTCTCTGGAGTTGGTTTTATTTATAGTATGCACTTCCAAAGACTCAAAAACATACTCCTGTTTATACTGTTGAGAATCATATGAACTACTATATAAAACAATATGGGTTATGGATAGGCACTCTATTTCCATTATACTACAGAAAATGAAGAATTCACTGTGTTTCTGTATTTGAACGTGGAATTCAGGACCAAAGTACCATAACTCAAAAATACCTTTTATTTTGCCTAAGCTGTTTCTCTAGAGATCATTCACACAATGGTGAAATGGGAATTGTTTGGAAAGCAGGATCAGCATGCTATACAGAGCTAATAAAATAATAGCATCTCTTACATTTTAACTTGTTTCAATGTTTTTAAGGGAAAACCTACCATTAAATATTTATTGTATAAATAATTCCACTGATTGTTACTTTCACTGTGTGTACATTATAAATTCACTGACTATAGATTCCAAACCCTTTGACTTGCTTGTGGTTCTTCTGCATAGACGGATGTCATGATGCCCTCATTTGTTACCCTCTTTTTGTGTAAGAGAAGCCTAGAGAGCAGATGAGTGAGTGCCAGTGTCCACAGAGACTCTATTCACTGACTGCTAATGGGCTATTTCTTGTACAAATGTGTTCTTCCCTACTGCTCATGTTAAAATGCTGACAGAAAATTGCTGTGACAAATCACTGCCATGGGGACCCATTTGTGAGTACCATCACTGATGTGGAAACAAGAGTTCTAAACACTTAACTAAGAATATAATAACAATCTCATAGTGGCTAGAAGAGAAGAAAAGAGAGACTTACTTATTGCTATTTTGATTTAGATATTCTTTTGCATAGAGTTTATTGATTAATTAACTCTCCATGGTGGTCTCCGCTTAATAAGTATTGTACTTACTACTTTCCTACAATGCCCCAAAATATGACAATGATGTGATCAATTAAAATTATCAGATTTAAGTGTATGTGAGTATATGAGAATGTACATGCATGCCATAATGCCCTTATGGGAATTAGAGAATAAATTGCTGGGTTTGGTTCTCTTCTTCCACCGTGTGGGTCCTGTCTTTCCCTATGAGGCTATCACACTGGGACAAAGATCAATTTTGTAAACATTTCAGAATACCAGGATAGATGCATAGGACTCTTAGCCTTAAGTCTGATCTATAGTAACAGAAGACAAAGTCAGAAATTAAGACAGATAAGCGAACATGATAAATGATATAATTAAGAAAACGGAGGGCAATTATAATCTGTTAAAATTTCATGGCAGTAAATTAGGTTTCATCTTTAGCTATTTATTTGTTTGTTTGTTTGTTTATTTAATGTGTATGAGTACACTGTAGTTGTACTCATGAGCTATCATGACCATGAGCTATCATGTGTGTGGTTGCTGCCAACTGAACTCAGGACCTCTGCTGCCTGGATCGCTCCAGCCATGTTTGCTCCGTCCCTGCTAGCTCTAGAGTAATTCACTGTAGCTGTCTTCAGGCGTACCAGAAGAGGGCGTCAGATCTCATTACAGGTGGTTTGTGAGCCACCATGTAGTTGCTGGGATCTGAACTCAGTGTTCTTACCCGCTGAACCATCTCGCCAGCCCCTCATCTTTGGCTTTTATCCTAGGAACAAAATAAGTACATTTTTGAGACTAGGCACTGTATAGACCATTATTGAGACCTTTGTTACATGTCCTGATAGTTCCACCTCAAGAGAAGCACTGGAAATGTTCCATATATTCGCAGGTATAACGATGCTGCCTGGCTTCCTCTATGTAAATCCTGACTCTGCTCATAATAGCAGCCACCGTCTTGTTCTATTTCCTTTGCAGTCGGAATAGCAGCATGTACTCTACTAAACCACTGAGAAGACTTGAATATACTACTAATTGCTTAGCACAATTCTTGATCCAAAACAGTCTTCTAAAACCATCTCTCCCTGATTGCCTTCATTATCTCTTCCTCCTCTTCCTGCTTTTGTCATTAATGTCAACAGAGCTTTTTCATTTTCACTATTAGAATGAGAAAGCTATGAATTAATTCAAAGACGTTGAAAGTAGAACTTTATCACCTATCTAGAGTCAAGAAATCCCTGTGTAAAATCTGTATAAGCTGCATTACAGTACAAAAAGGTGAGATGCCACAGACTGGCTGAGAATAAAACTTTTACAAATAAATAAAAATAAATGAAGGAAGATTAATAAAGAACCTTGCAGTTTTAATAAAACTCCCTTCGCTGAATGAACAAATGAGTTTCCCTAAAGAAACATGAGGTTGGATAGAATGATAATGCCTGAGAATTGTGGAGATGAGGGACAGATGAACATTCAGCCTCCTAAAGTGGTTCTTACATCAGTAATTTATGAAAAAAATCACCTTGTGATCCATCAAAATGTTTTTGAATTATTGAAACAAATTATTAAACATATGGGCTCATATTCAATATCATTACCAATACATCTTTATTATAGGATACATTCTGTCCCAGTTTTTAATGCTAATATAAAGTCATTGCAATTATGTAGGACTTAATACAAATGGCTGTTGTACTGTTTAATTATTTTCTATAATGATCTTTTTATTATTTTGTTTCTGCATATATGATTCCCATGTCTGTGGTTGCACTTATCTATGTTTGTACTATGAAGACTATTGGTGAACATTATTTATTGTCTCTTTGTATTACCCTATACACCATTTATTTGAAAAGCAGGAAAAACATTTATTGTGGACATATTGGTAAGAACAACAACAATAACAACAAAAACAATAACAAAACCTTGAAGCCTACATCTGCATAATCCATCTTTGGCATCACGACATGATGGTTAGGCATGACATGATGGTTAGGTTATGACATGATGACATATTTTTTCAATGTATTCAGTAGCATAAATTATTGATCCACAATAATGTTTCTTTATATTTTCATTGCCTGTGCACTTGTTTCTATCTGCAATCCTGTCCAAACTGATTGAGTACACATCAACATAAAAGACACAAGAACAAAAGTGAGGATGGCTGTGAAAATGGGGATTAGCAGCAATTAGAAGGGTACTGAGTAATTAATTTGGGTGATAGAATCAATTTTTATCCTCCCCCCCTTTTTTTGGGGGGGGAGGTTTGAGACAGGGTTTTCTGTATAGTCCTGATTGTCCTGGAACTCACTCTGTAGACCAGGCTGGCTTCAAACTCAGTAATCCACCTTCCTCTGCCTCCAAAGTGCTGGAATTAAAGGCGTGCGCCACCACTGCCCAGCATCAATTTTCATCTTTGAGAAAGGATCTCTCACAGAATCTGGAGCTTATTTTTTTGACTAGACTAGCTGGCAGCAAGCAGCTATTACAATATCAAGGTACAGATGCAGACCACCATGTCTGGCTTGGATTCCATTCTGGGAACTGAAACTCAGGTCTTCATGCTTGTACAGAAAGCTCTTCTATGAGTCCACCATTCAAACACTATTTAATGCTTTTCTTTTCTTTCTTTCTTTCTTTTTTTTTTTTAAATAACTTCTCCCTGGGTTTCACACTAAGCTCTAGCTCTCATTCATCCTGACATGGGCTTGGAATACAGAAACGTATTACCTATCTGGGCCCTGTTCAAAAGCATTTTAGTGGATATGAATTTTATGGGAACTAAAACTGTCTGATAGAAAATTGAAGATTAATAAAGGCTACATAATCAGGAGAATGGGTGTTAACCCTGAAACAGTTGAGTTCAGTATCATGAGTAAGAAGTAACAAAGCGCTTTAAGAGAATTGTGGTTAGTTAGAATCTCACAATATTGAGGTCTAAGAAGCAGGTATTAGAATTTCAACATATAAGTTATCTGTGTGCCTGGGAATATCAGGTGCTGTAGGCTTAAAAACAATGTTGTTTGTGATGTATCCACTAGTGGCTGGTTACTTTAATAATTGCAAGGTTTATGTTACATCCTAGTAGATGTTAAACTATAGTACTTTTCTCTTCCTAGACAATTTTCTCAATACATAGGGCTGACATAGTACACATAGCCTAGTGTAGTGCCATCCTTGAGTTCTTACACAAGTCCACATAAAAATCACATATAGATTCACAATGACAGAAGCCACGTAGGGTAGGAAGCATCTAGAGGACAGATCCAGGCACAGTCATCGTTCCTTCTTGTACAGAAAGACTAAGAGACATAGGGACTCACACCCAGAATCACTTTGGTTTATCACTCGTCCTTAGGACACATTCATATTTTATCTACTCTTATCAGTGAGTTTCTTCTTCGTCTTTTGCCCTCTCCTTTTTCTGCCATTTTTTTCTGAGAATTGGTGGATATGTTTTTGGGTCCTTGTCTTAAGACAAGTGAAGGAACAGTGTTCCTCTATTATATTCTTTACATCACAGTATTATGTTGTAGGACAGAGCACAGCCTTTACCTATCAAGTAATAAAAATTATTTAAAATTACATGTGCTACAATTGGAAAACTGTAGCAGGGTTCACAAAAAGGCTCAAGAGGTGAAAACATCGGTCACCAAGTTTTCGGACTGAATTGAATCCTTTTACCTCCTCACATGTCCACAAACGTCACACACATTCAGTATACACTCAGTATATAAAAGTAAGAAAAAAATACAAGCCTACCTCTGAAAAGAATAGAGAAAGTGTGTGTGTGTGTGTGTGTGTGTGTGTGTGTGTGTGTGTGTGTGTTAAGCATGTGCATGTGGGTAAAATGCATGTATTAATTGGTAGAGTAAAGAAAGACCATATTCTGTGTAAAATTTCCTTGAAGCCTTTATCTACAAAATAATCCAAGGACCATGGGTCACCTAGAAAAATAAACCAAGGTTACAGTGTGTTTTTTATTTTCTTTACAATGATTAATACTGTTCAATTGTGAAACTTTAAATGTTAATATATTTGTTTTGAGGTAGATATGAGCATGCTGTCTGCATAAATATTGCTTTTAGCCACTAAATAACTTCAAATATTTATAATTATACCATTATTGTTCTTTCTTCATTCTCAATGCCTTTTAAAACAATAGCAAGCACAATATATTTCATCCTGCCTGTAGTTTTAATATAAAGCAGTCTACTTAACTAAGTCATTTGTCTTTCTTAGTTTCTTTCTTATTTTTTCTCCTTTCTGCTTTAGGAGATGTCATTAACTAATCGTTGAAACTCCATAAATAAGAAAAATGATATATTCACAAGTAAATGTTTCAAAAGTTGAAAAAAAAAGCAAAATTATCTGGATTCACTTAATGTAGTCCTGAAGATACATTAAATTGAAGTGTAGCTTGCAGGCTTTGTAGTAATGCCATCTCTCATTGAGATTCAGCTCATAGTGACTGCACTCCAAACGGCTTGTCCGGGGCCCAGTCACCTCATGTGTCTCTCTTGTCTCTGTTGTCTTTAGTTTAAATATATATCCTGCAAAATTCAGTTATGAACAAATATCATGAATTTACCAAGTGCTTCAAGACATAAATTGATTTTCTCCTGTAAGTTTTGGTATGAAGTGTTTATATCACCATGTTTATTATAACTGTAAATTTTTGTTTTTAGCTGAAATTTGAAAATTATAATAACTTGGAAAACCGACATCATATTATAATTCTTAGCTGTACTCAAAACCAAAATAAATGATTATCATAATCGTGGGTCATTTTTGTCAGGCCTCAGTAAGGGACATATAAGACAATGAGGGGAAGAAGTATATCAAAACCCAAATTAAAACTCATTAGCAATAAAAACAGCTTTGAAGTGAGAACACAGTGTACTGTGGCAATTTTTAATATGGTATGTTTTGAAATTTTTAAAATATTTTTCTTAGTATAGTTTGATTGACTTGGGCTGAATGGTTTTCTTTCAAAATTATGCTTTCTTAGGAGATGGAATCTTGCTATATATCTGAGGTACTTCTAGCTCAGCTTAGTAAATGTTCAGCTCTGAAACATGTATGTACATGTAGCATTATAGAGATTAAACAA
>JADRCD010198558.1:6058-24929 GCA_019843815.1 Montemys delectorum | reverse complement strand
ACACACACACACACACACACACACACACACACACACACACACACATGAAAAACATTCATGCACATAAAAATAAAATCTTAGGAGGAAAAAATGGCCTGATTCTCAGGCATCAGTTCTTCTGGGCTGTTTCAGAACTTGATTTGTTTAACATAGTTTTTTTTGTTTTTTTGAGGTTTTTTTTTTTTTTTTTCATTTAGAATCAGATTTTTTAAAATAAGGTTTTCAGTCTTGCAACATTTAAGGATACAATTTTGAATACGTGTTACAAGGATTAATTGCCAAGATTTTTTCTCTTTGTTGTGTTATAATTGATAATATCTTTGTGACTGAGAGATAACCAGTGTTCTCAGAGTAACATGCAAAACATTCCCATAAAATATAATCCACTTGTCTATAATAAGATACCATCTATGATGACACACTATACTCCTGAGAAATACTATTATTAAGACATGCTATGTCTCAGTTATCCAAACAGTCAGGAAGTGTTCCAATTACCTGGCTATTCTGACTGAGAGGATATTTCTACCACCTTTTAAAGAATACTACCAATTTTCCTTGTAATTAAACTATCTCTCTATAGTTAGTATTATGTATCAAATAGTAATTTATGACAATTTTTGAGATCAACTCACATCCAGTACAGGTTTGCTACAACGATGAAGCTTTGAAGAACTAAAATATATTCCTAGACTGACCTTGGAGATGACATACAAATTAAGAATGCTTTTCTGGAAATTTCTCACTCTCAAATATACAGCATACATTTTCTTTCTATGCTTTTATAGGTTATAGAATTTAGCAGATACAATCAAGATACATTTATTTTCAAAGTTAGACAAAGTTGCACACAGAAGTGCAAGTCATATAATCTGCGAGTTCTTGCTTTTCTCTGTTTACTACCTTGTTTGTATTCTTTAATGTTAGACATTCACGGATAATGGAGTGGATAAATCAAAAGCCTTCCTCACAGGTTAGAAGTAGTTTTCCATATAGAAATGGATACTTTTTTTTGTGTGTGGCGGGGTATAGGGGTTCAGATAGGATGTCGGATAACAGAGACTGGTCTAAAGCTCACTAACTTCACAGTCAAGGCTTGACTCCAACTCCTGATCTCAGGCCTTTGTTTCAAGTGGGAAGATCACAGACATGTGCTTCTGTGTCCAACAATATGGTACTTTTTTCTTTTTAAAGTTGCAAATTAATATATTCTCTAACCTTGGAAGTGTGGGTTTAAATGTTAAATATTTAATGAAAACTAAGAAACTCAGTCATTGTTTTAACTGCTGGTTCTATATAGTAACCAAAGATTTGTCTACTTCGGACAATATAGAGTTAGGACTGAATTTTCTAGTATCCACACTGGTGGATGGGGTTATTTAGATAAATTATCTATGACTATGGAGGACAGCAGGAGAGAAACTTCGGTGGCTTCTGGGTGCTGTGCGTGCACATGTTAGAGGAGGTTCTTGAAATTCTCTTAGCTGGAGGAATAAAGAATGCTCGATGCCACTTCTGGTACGAACCGAGAGCCTCAAGTTTTATAAGACATTTATGAAGAAAACTGGAGCAAAACCACAGGCTCTACCTTGTCCTTTCCACAACCACAACAAGGAGATCAAATGAGAACAATATTCTGAGTCCTGACAGATATCTTGCCTGCTTGTTCCCCTTCCTGGCTACTCTCCTGCTCCCACACCTGACTTTTTCCTGGGTTTACTCTACAGTAGTGAGGCCGATGTGAATGTGGGCTTGCTGGCAGCAGCTTCATGCTTATATACCCACAGTTAGTCTAAGCAGACTATCAGACCAAGGGAAATGACAAGTCCCTTGAAGAAAGCAGATGTGATGTTTGTGCTTGGCTCAATTCAGAATTACGTGTGTGGTATTTCACAAACGCTACATATGCTAGTGACGGTGCACACAGAGTTCAAATGCCAACCTCTCCCAGCCTCACTGGGGCTTTCTGGCAGGAGTTCTAGACCTCCTAAGAGGTCAGCTACATCGTTCTGTTCCCATAGTTACATCTTTCTTTTAAATGAGTTAAAGGAGGAAAAATAATTTAGTTTTGATCTCAGAAGGAGTCTCCAAAGTGGCCCCAGGATAGAAGGAATGAACAAAACACAGGACAGTGCAAAGTATTGAAGGGCAGGGAACGGGGGTGGGGTGGGGGGGAGGGGGAGAACAGAGCCTCTCTCGTGCAGTCTGCTCCAACATACAGGCTTCCTGGGCTTTGCTTGCTCAGCTGAAACAAATAGCTTTTACCAAAATAATTGAGCCAGGTTAAGAGCTCTGCAGCAGAAAGACATGGTTAACTCAGCCACAAGCTGGCAGGTTCTCTCTATTCTATTTCCCCTCTCCTGAGCAGAGGCAGCAGTGCTGACTCTCCTGCTTGGCAGTTCTGGCTGGGACAGATTTGAAAAACCCTGGGAGACAGCCCTGATCTAAGGCGCTTAGGACTGTCAGTTCAGCAGCTCATTAGCATGACCTGAGGAGCTTTAGAGGGTTCTGAAGAGACTCACTTCATCTGGAGTGGGAGTCTAAAGGATTCTCCCTGCAACACTCAATAGCAGCCATAATAAAAGTCAGCGATATCTGCTGTCTGTGTGGCTTCATAGTCTACTTCGCCGACTGCTAATTACGTGTTTTGTCTAGTTTTTTTTTTCCCCCTTACCCTGCCTGTTGTTTCCAAAGATAAGCAAAAGAATTTTCCTTACTCTGAGGCAGGGCAAGACAGGACAAGAGCCGGCTAACATCAGATGGGTGTGCCTGAGTTTGTATGAAATAAACATAAGAATGATCACTTTGCTATGTTAAGGTGGCCAAAGATGCAGAGCAACAGGCACCCCTTTGTATTCCTCAAGGCCCTCGACTCTTCACAAACACACCGAGCTAGAACCGCTCTGTTTGTTTTACTGGAAATCTGAAGAAGGGCTCTAGACTCTTGGGCAGGCGCTTTATATTTTTTATAGAATGACACCTCTGACACAAAATTGCTCAAGCTCATATTTTTAATCTATTCCTATACAGTAAAGTGAGTTCTCTGGGGTGTGCACTTCTTCATAATATGTGATTAAATATGAAACCCTCACTAGAGAAGACTTGGTTTAGTCTTTCCCTCTCAGCTTCTGAAGAGCAAAATAATCTACCTCCTGATGCTTTCTTGACTTATTCCATGATTGTAAGCAATGCAAATCCATTCACTTGTACAGAACAACCCCTCAAAGTCAACCAACACCTGCCCATCACATATACGTGTCTCCATATGTCCTCTCAAAAAAAACTGATCTACAAACCACTCAGAACACTTTATGTCCAAAACTAGTTTTAATTAAGCAGTGAAGCGTAGACTACGGTCAGGAATATGGCATTATAAAAGAGCCCACCAGGAAATGGTAGCTGGTGGGTGGGATCTGAGCTGTCGCTCGTATGGCAAGGCATTCTGCAGTCCTGTCCTCCAGGGAGGGTCTCTACCTCTCTGCATCCATTTCAGGAATACATGGTCAGCTGCAGCCATTCTCGGATGGATACCTTAATCAGGCCATCCCTATCTCGGTCCAGAGTCTTGAAAGCTCGAAACATGGCATCCAGGCGAACCAGGCAGCAGATAAAGTTGTTAAAATCCATCCCGCCATCTTCGTCAGCATACCGACGGACAATCATTAGGTAAAGTTGTTCATTGAGCTGGAAGCCTGCTGCCTGCATGGCCCCGTGCAGCTGGGAGCTTCTGAGGGAGCCAGAATGGTTGCTGTCGTACTGCTTGAAAACACACTGCCATTTCTTGATGTTGTTCCATAAGTATTTAAATTCCTCAAAGCCTAGTTTCCCTGTGGTGTCACTGTCCATGACAGACACAATGCTCCTGCAGGTATCAAGGCTGAAGCCATCTGTCTTCAGCTCCTTATGCTTAGAAAGGACTTTGTTGAGAATATTCATCAGGTCAGTAGCACCCACCTCCATGTCGGGTCCAGCCAGCTGTGTAAATTGCTGCCGAAAACGCCGGACTTCCTCACTTTCGGAGGCCTCCACTACGGTAAAATGTTGCTGTTGGGGAGGTGGCTCTGGGGTGTATTGAGCTGCAGCAGCCTCGCTGATAAAATTGACAATTCCTCCAATGATCCCCCCGATGTTGCCTCCGCCTGCTCTTGCCTGACCACCTCCTCCAAGAAGGCCTCCAAGAGCCCCTCCAAGTCCCCGATCCGCACCTTCCAGGATCGCCTTTGCGAGAAACATGCTTGCCGGTTAGCGAGCAGGTGTGAATGCTGCTGCTAAGATGCTGGAGATGGTTTAGAGACAGCAGCAGCAGAGTCAGAGTAGGGCACATGTGGAAGAACTGGCTTTTCTGTACCAGTCTAAAAGGCTACCACACCCTAGAGGTGATGTTTCACCGCCAACCAAAGTTGCTGAGTTCCGTTGGGTCCTAGCACCTGCCGTGTTTCCACTGGCCTCGATGAAGTTATTTTTCCCTATCTCTAGAGAGTCCACATTAGAATGCTACCTTAAATAGAAAATGTAAAACTATATATTTCTCTGGCATTGCTTTCTTATTTTTATTAGCACCCAAAATAGGACATGAATTTTCCTCACAGGAGATAAGTAGCTCAAATCAACCTCTTCCTTACCAAGGAGTAGTTATGGTAAGGGTAGAATTGAAGAATTCTCAGCCATTTGAAACAGATAATCCCATTCCTTTAGGAAGGTTTCCAGGATGTAATTCTTAAGAAAAACTTGGAAGAGGGTCTTCTTCCGTCAGTGTCTCCGGATGCTACCCTGAGAAGTCCCGACTCTGGAGGTCTTCTCTGTAACTAAGACTTTGGGCATCCTTCTGAGGTTGGCACTTATAGAAAGCATAGTCTATGTGCATATGTCTCTATAGATCCCGCAGTGCTGGAGTCACAGGCAGCTGTGAGCGGCTGCTGTTGGTGTTGGAAGAGAATTCATCCTATGCAGAACATACTCTTATCGCTGAGCCATCTCTCCAGCCTTAGGTGTTAATCTTCTTTAAAGGTTTGAAGGAATTCACCAGCGAAGTCATACAGTCTCGGGCCTTTCTTTGTAGAGAAGTTACAGGATTAAGTCCAAACTTTCATTTTGGGGGCTGGAGAGATGGCTCAGCCGTTAAGAGCATGTATTGCTCTTGCCCAGAACTAAGTTTTGTTCCCAGCACCCATATCAGGTGACTCACAATCTCTGTTAACTCTAGCTTCAAGGGATCTGATCCTCCTTTCTGGCCCCTGTAGGCATATAAACACACACACACACACACACACACACACACACACACACACACACTACAAATCAAATCAAATCTTTTTTTTTTTTTTTTAAATAAAAAAGGTTCATTGGGTCATTAAAAGAAAAAGGACCTTAGGTCTTTATAGGCTTTTCTGAGTCTTCATCATTCAGTCATAGTAGGCTGCATATTTTTAAGAATTTCTCCATTATTGTCTAAGTTATCCAGATGGGCAGTGTATGGTTGCTTGTAACACTCATTGCTGTCTCTGTAAGCTATAGTTTATAGTTATAGTTTATAGGTTATAGTTCTTCTACCATTTCCACTAGTCTGCCTGTCTTTCTTCAATGAGACATTCGTGAGATTTGAGCACAGAGTTTTAACCAGCGTTCTCGAAGTCAGTGTGTGACAGGTTGGCCTCAGACAACCCTCTGAGAGATCCTACCTTCGATATGCTGCATTCTAATCCAAGTCCTCTGTGGAGCGGTGAAAGTTCCATTGGTGAGTTCAGAGAAAGACAGCGGGGCCTGAATGCTTACATTATCATATTGCATAAGGACCGGGAAGATTGCTGAGTTAGTAAAGTGTGAACAGGGAGCTTGCCTTAGACCCTAGACCTCCTGTAAAAAGCCAAGCGCCACAGCACATCTCTGTAACACAGCTCTGGGGAGGTGGCAACAATAGACTCCTTTGGCTTGCTAGCCAAGCAGTCTGGCCAAATCAGTGAGCTTCATTGTCTCAAAAAGTAAAGTAGAGAGTAATTGAGGAAGACATCAACATCAACCTCTGACCTTTCCAAGTACATGGGTATACGTGTGCACACACATGCCCATGCGTGAGCATATATACATATATATACATATATATATATATATATATATATACACACACACACACACACACATGCTCATACACACATACATATATACATTCACAAACACACATATATACACACACTCACACGCACACATACACACTAACATCAACCTCTGGCTTCTATATGTACATACACATACACACACACACACACACACACACATTCACACATACAGGATAATTTATTACAAGAACTTGGGGGAAGGTTCCCATTTCAAATCTGAAAAATGACAATAAGATTATCTTCCCTGCCTGCTTCCCAATTTGATCTAACTTCTTACATGTTGGGGCATGACTAGGTAGTTAGGATACAAAGGTAAATAAAACAGAGCTGCTGTGCTCCAAACCAAGAAGGTCTTAAGGACTGACCATAAGTATAACCTTGTGTCCATTTGTACATTTCTATTGTTAATACTAAACTATTATAGTTTCATAGATCATAATTTGGTGTTAAAGTTTCATGAAAATCCCCTGGAAGACAAAAACAAACAAACAAACAAACAAAACAAACAAACAAACAAAGAACACCATATTCCAGAAAGAGAAAAACTCAAAAAAAGTTAGCACTACTCAAGATCATGTAGGTAATGTGTTTTATACTGCATTACTAAGCTAGCACAGTTGCCAAAGGAGAGTGATGAATTCTGCTGAGTCTAAAGAAAGGGAGCATCTACTGCAGAAAGATAATACATATGCCTGGCTACAAGTGGTCGCTCTCCAAGTGTGCAATGATACATGAGGACAGTGCAGTAGAAGCACAGGGGAGCCAGGGGATGCTCCAGAGGCAGCAAACAGCACAGTGCGATGAGATGAGAGTCAGTTCACAGGAGTGAAAATGCTAAGACAGCAATGAATCAGAATTAGACTGGATTCTAGACCGCTGGGTAACAGGGTTCACCCTGTGGATTCCTACAGAGCCACCCATAGCTCAAAGTCAAGTCAAAGGAGAACAGAGGCAGAATCACCGTGGGATTGTACAATTCTACAACAACAAATGGGCTGGCTATCGAGAGGAGAATGGAGGGACTGTACAATTCTACAACAATGAATGGGCTGGCTATGGAGAAGAGAGTGGTAGCTAGAGACTCAAGCTCTCCCTCACAGCTGACAATCACTGCATAGCCCAAGAGGAGCTTGAAATTGCAATGCTCCTGCTTCAGCTCTGGAATGCTGGGATTTGTAATGCCACCAAACCCAACTAACTCTCTTTCTTTCTTTCTTTGATCATGGGTACAATGTCCTCAATGTCCTGTCTCTCTCAGCCATACCCAGTGACTGGCATTATTTCTCATGGGCACAATGAAATTGCTCTATGAACACCAAAAGACAAAGTGTAGTCCTTAGGTGTGTAAGGAGAAGTACCCAGAACAGACTCCCTTCCTTTTAAGAGATTCCTAGGGCTCACTGTGTCTCACACAGACTTAACTCCATTCACAGAAGCCTCTTTAAGAGAAAGGGTCTTTAAGAGAAATGGGCTTTGTTTTGTATGATTTTTTAAAAATGATTTGTATCTTATTTTACATGTATGGGTGTTTTATCTGCATGCATGCCTTTGTACCTCATACATGCAGAGTTCCTGGAGACCAGAAGTGGTCAGATCTCTTGGCACTGAAGTTATAGTTGCCTGCCACCCTGTGGATTCTGGAACTTGAACCTGGGTCCCCTGGAAGGGCAGCCAGTAGGCTTAATCATTGAGGCATCTTTCTAGGTATTTTTTTAATGCTGCAAAGTAACTTGAAAGCACTTAGTATCATATACAATGTACCTTATCTGATACGTTGTTTTATTATTTTGCTACATTTTAAATTTCTCTCATTTTTTTTGCTGTAAAGAAAGAGGATATCTGGCCAACAGTTTATTATAAATCATGATAGACTAAAATGCTGTTATTAGATGAGTAAGTCTTTTCTTTGCTGTACCATTAAATCCTCTATGGTTATTTACTAGAGCATTTATAACAACCTGAATCCAGGAGGAAACACCATAGCTGAAGCCTCAGGAAAAGGACAGAACAGGCCACACCTAATGGAATATGTCGTCCCAGTCTGGGGTGGGGGAGGAAGAGTTACTAACATAAGAGACAGACAATGATACATGAACACTGTTAGCAATATTATTTCTATTTGCACAAAGTATAAAAACTACTTGAATATCTACCAACTACTGAATGAATATTTGCTATAAAGAAATACTATAAACAAAATGAATTAATCACTGATGCACACTACCTGGATGCATCTCCAAGCATGTGAACTAAAGCCAGACACGAGGAACTATGCATCATGACATTTGAATTATGTGAAATGTCCAGAAAGGCACGAAGCAGACTAATGGCAGCCTAGGTTCTAGGAAGGAAGGCATAGAATAAAGAATTATACAATGAATGACAGAAGGAATCACATGAGGCTGAGTGAAGTGTGCTAAAACCAGTTGATGGTGATGGCTGCCTAATCTTGTAAATCAATTGAGGGGAAACTGGAGTGACTTGTGTTCTTGAAATAAGTGAATTAACATCATTTGTAAATCCACAGGAACAGTTTACAGCAGAAAGGCCACAATACTTTTAGTCTCTGTGGTGCAATTAGCCAGCTCTGTGGCAATGAGGTGGAACCTCCTCTCTTGGCCAAAAGCTTACAGCAAAATGAAGAGAATGGGAAATTAATTTGATAGCAAAGGTATCAGGTCCTATAGTTGAATTCATTTGGATTTTCATGTGGCATGTAACAGCAGCATCATTCCTGAGTTCAGTTTCTTGTGGTAACTACACCTCATTATGAGACACACACACACACACACACACACACACACACACACACACACACCTCCCTTGAACCTGGTTCTATTGATGTGAAAGACATATTACATCTCATTATTCCTAACCCGATGTTTATGCATTGCCTCATTTTCAAAAGTATTCCTAACTACAACCCACTAGGTGCATTCCGTCTCTAAGTAGGATTTAAGCACTGCAGAGAGGGACAGAGCCTGCACTAACTGAGGGCTCCCAGAGCCATCTTAGGTAAAGTCTTCCTGGCAGGCGTGGCTTTCGCTCCTGCAACATGATGTGGAGCAGACATTCTGAATTTGACAATCTTGTGTAATCAGAATGCCATGCTGGGTAAAATCAAAAGCTTTTCTGGAGTCCATGGAAACTGTATCAAACTGTTCCTTCTGCTGGACTCTCACTCTTTCCAGAGTGGGGATGATGAAATCAGTAGAACACAACCTTTTCTTTGCAAAGCCTGCTTTTTGCTCCCCTCTGCACACCTAGGAGGCCAGAACCACTCACTCGCTGCAGTGAGGAAGTCTAGATTGTTGCAGCCCCTTTCCATTCCCGATACTAACCTCCCAGATACCCACGAACTACGAAGATAAAGAATATAATTCTTATGCGTAGATAACATATTTATAGATGAAATGAGAGAACTAAGTCAGCCTAAGAACTAGAAGGAAATATCCAGACACACAGAACTGCCAAACTTTCAAGACAATTGAGTAGAAAAGTTCACCTGCTCCACCCAGAAGTTTTAGCCTTTTCTTCTAACAATGCCACGTAAATTACGAAGTGAGTTTCCTAGAGCAAAGACTGGGTAGCTGGACGTGAAGTCAAGATGAGCTCTCCTCCCAGGAACTACTCAATACTACATTATTGACTCAAAACTGACATGGAAATTAAAAAGATGGTAATGTCCTCATCTCTCTACAGCCAATTAAGGTGCCTACTAAGTGTTCAGACTTTCATCAGGAGTGAGATCCCTGTATGATAGCACTTTGCCTCTAACAGCAAGAGTTATAAGCCAGAATGTTTGTTAGTACTGGCACACAAGACTTATACTTGGACTCATAGGAAGAACAGGACAGACAGGAAGAGCCTGGGATAAAGAAACGCATTCATTCTGCAGAAATGAAACAATAATAAAAGACCTACAGAACTTTAAAATAGCCACAAAGTCCGGGTTGCCAGAGTTCTCAAGTATACACAGTCCCTTCCTGTGTAAGAGTCAAGCAAACAGGCATACTATTACCAGAAGAACTCAGTACTAAACAACGGAAATGGAATATGACACTTGACAATTTTTTTTTAAGAAGGAAAATAGTAACCATCTAAGACTGACTAGTCATTGGTCTGCGAGGAGAACAGTATTGGTTAATTAGATTCTGAGCTCATGTCAGACTATACCCAAGGGACTAGAAATCAAGTTCTCATTCTTTTCCTTGTGTCTGTGAAGATGGTTGATATATTCCTACTTCACACTAGGGGAGGAGAGCTGGAGGGAAGGCTCAGAGGTTAAGAGCACTGGCTGCTCTTCTAGAGGACCCTGGTTTAATTCCTAGCACCCACAAGGTGGTTCATAGCTCTTGCTCCAGGGGATCTGATGCCCTCTTTTGGCCTCTGGGTACATGCAATATACAATTGGGACAAGGACATACATGCAAGCAAAACACTCTTACATATAAAATGAAAAGGAGGAGGGAGGGAGGCAGGAAGGCAGGGAGGCAGAGAGGAAGAGAGAGAGGGAGGGAGGGAAGAGAGGGAAGGAAGGAGGGAAGGAGGGAAGAACGAAAGAAGGAAGGAAGGAAGGAAGGAAGGAAGAAATTTAAACTCTACAAGGAGATTAGTAAGAGGGGCATGTAAAGGATGAAGTAAACACGGTTGTTATGGGCCTGGCAAGACTCTGTTGTCATTATAGAAATGTCTGCCCATAACTGCTCCTGATTTAGGTGGCATTAAAATTCCTTCAAATGTGCCGGCAAATAATTTAGCACTTAATTTGAATTATTACTATAAACCATTATCTCTGACTTATCTGAACAGTCAACAAATTTCCCACTTAGTCTTTGATATGAAGGATTCAGTAAATATTTGTAAGTGTAAACAAGCAAAATTAAACCCAAAGACAAAAAAAGAGTCCTTTGCTTTTGTTACTCACAGACACACAGGATCTTGCCAAAAGAAATTACTCCGAACTAGTAAACAATGGCTTGCCACATTGTTGTCTACAATCAAATACCTGAGCATACAAGTAATAGCATTTTTAAGGCAAATTGGTAGAAATAATTATGCAGCTTTGGTGGATTAGCTAAGAATGGAGCTGAGAGGAAAGAGTAAAACAATAGAGTCAAGTTTCTACACCTCTCAAATCTTAACAAGTGCATGGGGCTTAGGGAACATGGAGAAAGGAAAAGAGAGAAAGTGTCCATAGAGAGTTGTGGGTGTTTTCACACAAGAATGCTCCTATAAGATCAATAGGAACACCCAGCCCCCACTAACCACTGAAATTGCTCCTGAGAGCAACAGACCAGAAGTTGTTGCATCTCCTTGCTCTCCTAATGAACAGCCCCAGCCCAATCCTCTCACGAGACCAAGGAAACAGGTCTGGCATGTGTGAGTATGTATGCAAGGTGTGGCAACGATTACACAACTCAGTGCTTAACAAAGAAAATCTTCCCAGGTACAGACGTGCAGCTGCACGAAAAACACAGGAGAAAGGCGGAGACAGATGGGGGTGAGCAGAAAGACAGATGGACAGAGGCTGTTTAGTACATTAGTCACTAATTCTCTGCACTATTTTCTTTTCCAATATGTGGCAGGCAGAAGACCAGCGCCTGGTCTACATGGAAGGCCAAGTACAGGGAAGAAACATGTATACCTAGAAAGGTGAGTGAAATGTGTTTCTATGAATTCCTTCCCCAGCTCCGGGATAGCACCAGCTGGACCTGTGCTATTCCTGATTTAGTCTGTAGCTCCCTGTATACACACCATCTACCACATGCACCCTGGCCCAGCCTTTCCCGTCTTTGTCTCTTCTTTTAAGACTTCTGTATAGGAAAACTCTTCTCCATATTTTTTAGGGAATACAAATTTAAAAGTCCTCTTCTCATAGCATCGCTGTGCATGAGCCTGATGGCATGAAACATCACTACGTGGATGTTTCATCATGCCCATTTTAATTCTGGATATGGCTCAAATTACGGGACCTGCCATAATTTTCCTTTAATTTTTAGTATAGAATTGAGATCATCCTATGTAAACTGACATTTTGAATTATTTTTTTTTTACTAAATTGTGTCATGAACTTATAAACAGATTTCCAAAATCACTCACGTCCTAATGAGTTTTTGCGTATAATTAAATTTATTGTCTAAAAGTAAGACCTCAAATCAATAAGAGCAGATCAGCAATCAGTGTCTGCAGCACCAAGAAAGACCAAGAGGAGGAGGGTGGGAATGTTCCAC
This sequence comes from Montemys delectorum, assembly GCA_019843815.1. Classification (NCBI taxonomy): domain Eukaryota; kingdom Metazoa; phylum Chordata; class Mammalia; order Rodentia; family Muridae; genus Montemys; species Montemys delectorum. Next base: position 12,583 of record JADRCD010198558.1, on the reverse strand, counting down.
AAAGCAAAGGCAAGTAGGCTAACCAGGAAACTTTCACATTACACTGTTCAATCAGGGTAAACAACACAAGCGCACATGCAGAATCCACGAACAGGTAGGGTCAAATCAAATGCATCCACTGCTTAAGGAGCCAAGGAGGAAGAACTTGTGTTTGCATTAGCGACACTGTGTATTCCACACCACAGAACAAAACCAACACCAATTCTTATAAAACAAACAAACAAACAAACAAACAGACAAACAAAAATAATAAACACAAAACCTATTGAAACAGTCCATGGAGAAAGGTGGTTGGTAAAATGGGCTACTAGTTCTCACTGGTATCACTGTGCCTAGAGCCAACTGTCATCTCTCGGTCAGAGTGACTCAATCTGTCTGACTGGCAATTATTTTAAGCCCTGCATTTTGCTCCCTTTCTCACTCCTGAACCTTCCTGTACTTAAATGTGACATAGAAACGCCTCTGTTGACAGGTGTCACCAATCAGAAGCTGGAACATTCCTGAAACTGCCAGCTAAGGTAGTTTGACATCTGAAGCACAAAGCAAGTTCTACAAATACTACTTAATGCTGATGAGGAGGTCCTGAAGATGTTAAAGGTGTGCTGCAATGGCCCCCATTTTCCCTGTTTTCACATCCTTCCTGTTTCCTCATCTCCTTTCTTTGTTTGGATGTCCGTGCTGCCATATCCCTTTCTGTCAGCATGGTGACTAGAGAAACTTCACGGGAAATCACTTGTGTGGGTTTTAAGGCCCAACGCAAGAAAGTTGGTATAGAAATGTTCCAAGAGCTTCAGAACTTGTGAGAGTGGCCTACCAATGACTGGTCTAATGTGAGGTCTATTCCATGAGAGGGAGCCCAAGCCCCAAAACAGGCATACACACACACATACACACACACACACACACACACACACACACACACACACACACACACACATTTGTGAAATGATTCCTAACAATATCCTGCTATGCTGATGAGAACAGATGTAGAGAGCCACACCCAAACATTGAGTGACTCGGGGGAACCCCACAGAAGAGATCGAGGAAGGACTGTAGGAACTGGAAGGGTCAAGGACAGCAGGAAACTATGGCCCATAGAATCCACTAAGCAGGGCTCACAGAGGCTCACAGAGACTGAAGCAGCAACCATGGAGCCTGCATGGGCCTGTGCTAGGTCCCTACATTTGCGGTGGTTGTTTAGTCTGGAGTTTTGTAGGACCCCTAGTAGTGGGAGGCTTGGTGTCTCTGACTCTTTTGCTTACTCTTGTGATCCTTGTCCTCCTAGGTTTCTTAATCCAGTCTTGACATAAGGGTTTGTTCCTAGTCTTGTTGTATTCTGTCATGCTGTGTTTAGCTGATGTTACTGGAAGGCCTACTCTTTTCAGAAGAGAAAGGGAGTAGGAGGAGCAGATCTTGGAAAGAGGGGAGTGAGCCTCGATTGGGGAATAGGAGGCTGCAGCTAGGAAGAGGGGAGTGAGGGACAAGTGGGGGGTAGAAGGCTGCAGCTGGGAAGAGGGGAGTGAGGGGCAAGTGGGGGTTAGGAGGATGCAGCTGGGGGCATATTAAATGAGAAATGAATAAGTCTTAAAAAGTAACAGAAAAAAACAGTAGCTAGAAAGTGAAAAGCACCTCTAATTTGCATAGTTGCATCTAATAAACTTTCTTCCTCACCATAAATCACCATTGTGCTTTAAGCACACCATGGCATTACTATGCTATTTCATGTAAGAGGGCATCCTATTTGAATGTTGTAGCAAGCATAGAAAGAGATGCATAGGGACTTCCTACAGAAAAATGGTGGGTGATCGACCTACATCATGTTAAAGACCAGTTGATTCTACAAGATCATAAAATAAACCACTAGAAAGATGACCGTGCTGCAGAAGTGGGGAGGAGAGAGAGCTAGGGGTCGGGAAGCTTGCTCCGTCCGTCATCGGCATGATTTCATTGAAATACATCCTTTTGATAGATAACTGAGGATTCTAGAATTGAGCAGAGGGAGGAAGCACCCTTTAAGCTCTCTCCCAGTTGAACTACAAAAGAACAAACTTCCTGTAAACAAATGAGGGTTGGTGAGACAATTTAAAATCCAGAGAACAATCAGTAAGGGTGTGAACCATGGAGGCCTGAAGTAGAAGGCCATGTTTACAGTGCCCCAGTGGGACACACACGGCAAATCCTCCTCAATTGAGAAATAATGGGAACAACTTACTGATACAGTCAACCCAACAGCTGAATTAGGACTTTAATTCTATACAAATCCATTTATATGGCAGCTTGAATACTCATAATGAGTGGGATGGACCAAAGATTAATGATTAAAAGAAATTAAAGATGGAGGCAGGCTTAACTACAAATGAATAGCTACAAGAGAATTATAGTATTTGTTTATTTCTAGACTATCCTACTTAAGACTAGTCTGTCTTAAATGCTACAGTCTTCTACACACGTGTTAACTCAGAGCTACAGGCAAAAGAGTTAATACTAATAAATACTTCATCTACTAAAATAAATTTTTAAGGGAAATTTGAAATCTTACTTTCTTTTTCTCCTGAAGAAACTTGATTGGCCAGTCGGTTAACTCATTGCACAGGCTGATATTTTAGGATGGTGGAGAGGTCATTTGAATGCTGTCGGGCAATTTCATATAAAAATAAAACCCATTTGGTCTTCATGTTTTTTGAGAGCAGTCTAGAAATGTTCAAGACAGTACACTACCATCCAGGTCACCAAGGTACCAATTCTACATACTTTTAAAAAGTCTTCCCAACTGCATAGACATTTCCAATGCTACACTGCAAGTGTGACTAAACAGTCAGCTTTTACTGATGAGCAGACACCTAAATTAATCCGCACTACTTGGTGTTACACTCTCTGTATTCGCAACTGTATTGATTATCCCTACTAAGGGGAAGATCTATTCATGACATTAAACTACATCAGTTCCTCTCACACTGATCTGGTAAGCTTGACAGCGCCTGCCTTGCACTCAGTAGAGACTGGCCGAATAAAATGTTAAAGATAAATCTTAACATACCCTGTCAAAGAGTGCAAAAAGTTGTCTCAGGACATCGGAAACAGGTAGCTTCAAGTATTCTGCAAACTCCTCGATTCCAATTCTGCCACCTTTGGAGGAGCTTGCAATAGATGCATATTCATCCAAGTGCTTCCGGATGCCATCCCAGTCTAATCTAGATAAAGAATTGTTAAGTGTTCATTATTAGTTCTAACTCACATAGATCATTAATGAGTGTTATTTTTATCAATTTGTGGAAGGGAAAATATTTTACATTAAATTTAAAACAGAAGTGAATAAGCATTTGAGAGGACATACCAAACACGCACGCAAGCATTTAATTTTTCTTTCTTTCTTTTTTTTAATCTAAGTACACTGTAGCTGTCTTCAGACAGCCCCAGAAGAGGGCATCAGATCTCATTATGGATGGTTGTGAGCCACCATGTGGTTGCTGGGATTTGAACTCAGGACCTTCAGAAGAGCAATCAGTGCTCTTAACCACTGAGCCATCTCTCCAGCCCCACATTTAATTTTTAAAAGTCTGTCAGTATAAGTGACAAAAAAAACAAAAACAAAAACAAAAACAAAAACAAAAATAAAAACAAAAACAAAAAAACCAAACCAAATATTGGGAAGAAAGAAAGGTCACTAGGAGCAAAGTGGGGGAAATTTTAACCTAACATTAGCTGGAATCTCAACCGCTGCTTATTGAGTTGTTATGAAAGAAATTATAAGTATTTCTTTCAAAAAAACTTTCAAGCTCATAGTTCACAAAATGATGCAATAGGGTGATTCACTAAGCTATACACACTTCTTCTGTTATCAGCTATTAAATGTGACACTAATAAGATATTGCAGTCAATAAATTCTGTAAATTCCTAGTAAGGATAAGAACAGAATAAACTCTAATTATAGAGGTATGCGAGGGTCACATCTTTTACACCGAACAGCTAAACTACTTACACCAAATGATTCAAATTAGATCACAAATGAACAAGGGGAAGTTTTTATTCCCCTAGCAACAGCAACAACAACAACAACAACAACAAGGAGAGTATGTGAAGGCAAGAAGGCTATTGCCCACATGACCCATCAAGAAAAGGTGATTGGGCATCAAGTCTGCTGACCTGAATTTAATCTCTATCCTGGAAATCAAGGTAGAAAGAGACAATTAAGTTTGCAAGTTGTCTTCTGACCTCTACACATGGATTGTGGCATGAATGTGTATGCCACATGCCTTTTTAAAAAGCAGACGTAGGGCAGGTATTTTAAGTGATCGAGTTGTCTGGGTCAGTTTTTCCCATGTGGCGTTCTGAGCAGCGCACACCAGTGCCATCCATGGTGCTGTCTGCACTCACCAGCCGCTCTCGGGCACCATGGTGATCTACATGTACACACATACGGATAACTCTTGCTTCTTACCATGAACAGCTCATACAGACACCACTGTGTCAATTATTCTTGATAAAACAAAACAAAACAAAAAAAAAGACTTAAAAAAAATAGAAGATAAATTCACCATTCTGGCTTTCCCACTAAGCACCCCATAGAAGTAGAGCTCCCCATGCCCCCAATAGAACTAGAGCTGAACAATAATAAAGTAAGAGAAAACAGAGATGGGATTTCCCACTTTTGAACATTTATGAGGGTTTAGGGATTTAAAAATACACTTACTGCAGTTTCCGGCTAATCTTAGTAAATTCTACCAGCCCGGCCTCCATAGGCAACGTGAGCTGCCCAGCTGAGATCATCAGCCTGCAGTCTTCATAGGTGTGATCCGTTACTGGTATGTCCAAAGCTCTACAGGCAGTAAGGAAAAAAAACAAACAAAACAAACATTCAATGAAATGCTCATGGTTTCCCACTATCCCTGAGCTGGTGAACAGGCCATGGTGCCTGGAAAGAAGTGAGTGAGCCCTCAGATTCTCCTCTTCTGTTTTTCTACTTGCCCACTGAAGTTCCTTCTGTCTGTCTGTAGAGCTAAAATTTTGTATTTTGTGTTCTAACTGGAAAGGCAACACATTATTAGTAGTACATTAGTAGTGGTGTGGGGTCTGATAACAGGAAATGCAGGCTTGAGTCCCACACTGTCACCCACTTGTCATATGAATTTGGGGAAACTGCTCAGTAATGGGGTCTGTTGCCTTCCCCACCTCAGGGTTGCTGTGAGCACAACGCTAGACAATGTGACTTTAGGGTCTACATGACACTTGGTGGGGAGAGCATGCACTGTGCCCATCTCTGCTTTCTGCCTTTTATGCTGTAACACAAGTCTCAGCATGCACTCGAGGCTCAGCCTCCTGGGAGCTGCCGAGAGCCGGCACGGGCACATTTTCAGGTACTTTTATCACCTATTTTCCCACTTAAGTCTCATTATAATAAAAACTCTGGGGAAGACAAAGCAGTAATTTTACTATCCGTTTTATATACGAGGACAAGGAGCTCAGGCGTGAGTGACCAGTTCTCTTCCTCTTCCTGAGAAGCCATCACTTACCCTAATCACTCTGCAGGAAAAGAGCTGATTTTGAATAAATCTCTTCTTTGCTTTTAGGTATACTTTGGGAAACCGAGATACATGGTATAAACTCTTTCTAGTTCTAATATTTATTTCCTTGTTTTTACACATCAACCAGCATGTAGTTACAAAATCTGCTTTTACATTGTGGGGAAAAAAATCAAAACAAAATTTGTAGCTGGTTTAGAAACTAAATAAAATGAGCACACCCAAGTATTCTTAATAGCAAAAATGTTTCCATAAATATTTATCCTACTTGGAAAACAAATTTTATTTTGGTGTGAAGTAACGCATTTGTATGTATGGGGGAGAGATACAAAATCTGGCCTTAGTTAGGATTTCTACTGTTGGGATAGAACAACATGAACAAAACTTGCAGAAGAAAGGGTTTATGTCATTTATATTTCCAGGTAACAGTGTGTCACTGAAGGAAGTCAGGACAGGCACTCAAGCAAGCCAGGAACCTGAAGGCAGATTACTGATGTAAATACTACAGAGGAGTGTTACTGCTTACTGGCTGGCTTGCTCCTCGTGGCTTGCTCCTCGTGGCTTGCTCAGCCTGTTTTCTTACAGCTCCCTGGACCACCAACCCAGAGGTAACATCAGCCACTGTGAGCTGAACCCTCCCACACCGATCTGTAATTAAGAAAATTCGCTACAAACTACAGAATGTTGAAAGGGGGACACACAGTCTTCCCCAGGGAAGACCACATCAACTGGTTCACCAGTACCAAACAGCCAGCCCTGAAAACATACATACAAATAACATTGTAAAGACCGAGTATCTGCATTATGTATGTACATACACACACATATATGCACACATGCATATGCATGCATACACACACACACACACACACACACACATACACACACCAAAAATTAATGAAAGGAGAAGCCATGAATTTGAAAGAAAGAAAGAGTGAGAGAGAGAGAGAGAGAGAGAAAGAGAGAGAGAGAGAGAGAGAGAGAGAGAGAGAGAGAGAGAGAGAGA
>JADRCD010198555.1:0-19305 GCA_019843815.1 Montemys delectorum | reverse complement strand
ATATGTATATGTATATGTATATGTATATGTATATGTATATGTACATGTATATGTATATACATATTCAATTTCCATTTTAATTATCTTACAAAGTGGCAGATTTTCTAATGGGATTTCCACACATATTTATATATTTGGTTGACTCTCACCAAACCTATTGCCCTCCCCTACATCTTCCTCTCCCCACCTCCAGGTAAACAGAATACAATTTTCTATGAGTGTGAAGATATTGTTTTTAAAGTATAACTTTCAGGTAAAGGCTTAACTGGTGCACTAATGAAGGGAGAGAATAATTCTGGAAGAAACAGAGTAAAGCTTAAAATGGCTTATGATAAGAGCATAGATGATGTAATGTAGAAAAATATAATCTGAGAATTTTAATTATTTTTTGTTACATACATGTGATTCATATAGAAGGGCCTGTGACATAACATTATTTTTTCTCATTTCTAGCTATTCTAATTTCCTTGTTTTTCTCAATAAATCTCCACAAGACTGGTACAGAAGGCAATGTTACCTTTCTTATACACATTAAGGGTTTGTATCCATTTGTAGGTTATCTCATCTAAGGATTCTTGATAAATACACAGCCCATTTTGTTATTAAATGATGTCCAGAATTTTTAATACTACATGGCGACTTCTAGGAGTTGTTGTTATTATTATTATTATTATTATTATTATTATTATTATTATTATTATTATTGCAGTAAATGTCCTCCAGTAAATTGCAATGCTCATGTCTACTACAGAGACACACAGGCAGAATGTTGGCTGATAATTTAAAAGAATTGTATTTTAAAAGAGTCTGGACAAAATGTTAGTCAGCAAATAAGTACAGGAACCGATTTTAGTGTCTAGAGATGAAAAGAATTTAGAAGGCTATTGAAAGTGCTGAATTTTCATACAGTATCAGCTCTCAGTGATTTGTTCTTGGCACCCACACTAATAGGCCATGCTTACACAGTTCACACTCAATGTCTTTTCGTTCAAGAGTTTGAGAGGCTTGACTTTCTATCTGAAAGCTGATCCTTTTTAAGTGAAGTTTATGGAAATATAAGAGAAATCAAAAAGTCAGTTGTGTTCATGAGACTTTTGTCAATATAACTTCAAACTATAATTTGGAGAAGACAGAATTTTTCAAGCCATGTATATGAGATTTGTACAATCCTCTTATGAACACTCATTGTCTGAACCAAATGCATTGTGGTCTGTGTGTAGAGTGTGCAGGTTTGACAATAGTTCTGCAGAAGTGTTAATCAAGGTTTCATACGTGGAGTCACAATAAGATAGTATGTCTGGAGATTCTGTCCTAAGATTCTGAGCCCTTCCCTGGAATTATGAGTGGATATGTGGAATGTACAAAGCAAAAGAGAATCTTTGTTAAATTACAATGATATTGTTTTTGATTTAATAAGTCACTTTATGAAGTGTGATTACCAAAGTGCTTTTGGTAACTTTTTGGAAACAGGGAATATGTCATAACTTATGTTAGTGAATATAAATGTGCAGGTGCATGTGTACATGTGTACATGTTCACATAGATATCAAAGATAGATATCAAAGGACAGCCACTAGCTGTTGTTTCTCAGGCAGCATTCATTTCTATTTTCTAAAATAAGGTCTCTCATTTGAACTGAATAAGGTGACTCAGATTGGCTGACTAGAAAGAGCTAGGGATCTGTCTGCAACTCCAGTGTGAACCACCATGCTTGCATTTTGTCCTGGTGATTGAATTTAGATCTTTTTGCTTGAAAGGCAAGCACTGAGCTGCCTCCTATGTTCCACAGACAAAATTCTCTACATATTTGTGATCAGGGGGTAAGTCCATCACTTCAGAATATTGTCTCTACCTCATGGCTTAAAGCTGCAATTATAGTAAAAGAGATCAACAGGAAGAGAGAAGAGTGATTTACTTATCAGTTCATACCTAAAATTAGGAGTTACTTAGTTTTCTGTCTTTCCTCTGAGAAGGCAATATGTCACTGGAAGTACTTTAGATAAAGTCAAATGTAAAGAAAAAATTTCATATTTTATCTTAAGAAAGGAGTATTCAATTTTATTTTTATAGTTCATGTAATTGGGTACATAATAATTACACACATATATAGAATAAACAGGTTAATTTGATGCATTGTTCTGTAGTCTGTGGTAATTTCCATGCTATATTCTCCTTGAGATTAAAGTTGTAAGATTGCACAAATGAGTGACAATACATGCTTGGCTTATTTTACATAATATACCAATAATCTCCAAGTATATCTATTTAGCTACAAATGTCAGAATATCCTCTTTTGTTTTATTTGGCTGAATACTATTTTACTGTATATATGTACCATATTATATCTATACAGGTGTTGTTGCTGGAAAACTATTGATACCTTGTCTTGACTGTAATGAGTAATGTAATAAATATGTAGTATCTAAATTTCTTTGATGTCCCATTACATTGCCTTTGTATATATACCCAGAAGTGAGACAGTAGGATCATAAATGATAGCTACCCTTATTTATATATTATCTATATTCTAATTCATACTCCCACATAAAATAAGTTAACCATTTCTCTAGCAGCATGAGATATTTTATTTTTCAGTATTACTTATTTATTTATTTATTTATTTATTTATTTTTTGAGACAGTCTGATGTGTATGAGAATGTCCTTGAACTTCTGATCTTCCTGCCTCTAAGTGCTAGGCTTAGAAGTCTGTGCTCCTTTCTTCAGTTTTGTTTTATTACTAGTAATATTATTCAGGTCTCTTGCATACATATGAAGCCCTCTACCATCTAAGCTACACTTATATTCAGTGTTGAGGTTTAAGTATTTTGTTTAATTTTTCATTCTAATATTTCACAATTATTTATAATATGCAATTCTCTATGTGTGAGTTTCTGCATTTTCAAAAATAAATCTCAGGTCTATTTCTTGTCTACTGAATAATTTTGACATCCACAAACTCATATTAGTGTTTTGCAATGATGTAACATAAATTAATACCTCATGGTGACACAGCTTCTGATATGATTTTACTAGTGTTTGGTTCATAAATTTCATGTAGACTTTATTATGGATAAGGGATCAGCTAAACCTCTCAGTTTTTAGTATTGAGAGCACCATGAAATTGAAACTACAATATATTTGAAAATGGAGCAATCCGAAGTTATAAATTAGTCCTTGGCACCAGTGCACTCCAAGTCCAATCTCCAGGATCAAGCTATGATTTGTTGTCCAAATAAAACTAAGGAAGACTATAGTGATAGTTAAAACAAAGATGGCAATGATAAGGCATCCCAAATGGAGCCCAGTAGAGAAATTCTAGAACTCTTCTGAATGAATGCTAGGATCATATTTATTCTGTTTACTATTGAGTAACAAGGCTTTGCATTTACAGTGCTTGAATTATTTAAGCTATTTTGATTAGGTTAAGGGAATATTTTCATACTCTATGTATTGTTAATTTAATCTAAAATTGAACTTTAAAAACTAATACCATAGCAGTTACATGCTTGCAATACGTAGAAACTAAGTCCTGGACCTGCTGAAATGAAACCCTTTCTCACCTCTAGTTCTCTGGATAAAAGAGGCTCATGTTGACCTCAATGTTTCATTCTTAAATAGAGGTATTCTAAAATACCCAAGTGAAAGAGCTAGAGAAAGTAACCAAGGAGCTGAAGGGCTTGTAGCCCCTTAGGATGGACAACAATATGAGCTAACTAGTACCCTCAGAGCTCCCAGGGACTAAACCAACAACCAAAGAGTACACATGGTGTTACTCATGGCTCCAGCTGCATATGCAGCCGAGGATGGCCTAGTAGGTCATCAGTGGGAGGAGAGGCCCTTGGCCATGTGAAGGTTATATGTCCCAGTGTAAGGGGAAGCCAGGGCCAGGAAGTGGAAGAGGGTGGGTTAGTGAGCAGGGGTAGGGGGGAGGGAACAGGTTTTTTTGTTTGTTTGCTTTGTTTTGTTTTGTTTTGTTTTTTGGAGGGGAAAGGAGATATCATTTGAAATGTAAATAAAGAAAATATCTAATTAAAATAAAATAAAATGAAATGAAAAAATAAAAAAACTATAGTAACAAAACACAATCAAACTGTCTAAGTCCTTTGTCTATATTCATTTCCTGAAACTGTGTAACAAAATTAATTGTAATGAGTGCCATCTAGGTCACACCTGGTGTGATAACATTATTTTATTTCATGATATGTGAAGCAGCCTTAAAGAGGAAAAGAAATGAAAGAAAACTTTGTTTCCTACATTTTCAAGATGAAAACATTATTATTGTTTTCATATTGGTATGGTTGGTGGCCATTGATGCAGCCCCTTAGGATGAACAACAATTACTAACTAGTACCCTCAGAGCTCCCAGGGACCCAACCACCAATCAAGGACTATACAGGGTGGGACTGAATGTTCTGGCAGCATGTGTATAGTAGAGGATTGCAAATTCGATCATCAATAGGAGGAAAGGACCTCGGCCTTGTGAAGGTTCTGTGCCCAAGTGTAGGGGAATGCCAGGGCCAATAAGTGGGAGAGGGTGGGGTGGCAGGCATGGGGCGGGGGGAGCCAAAAGGAGTTTGTTCTTGTTGTTTTTGTTTGTTTGTTTGTTTGTTTTTTGGAGGGGAACCTGGGAAAGGGAAAATTTACATGTAAATAAAGAAAATATCTAAAAAAAATGAAAAAGAAAAATATATATAACAGTTGTAAAACTGTTAAAAGTAAAAATAAATAAATAAACAAACAAACAAACTACATGGTACATTTCTCTGCCTTATTGCTTTGATATTATGTGAATGGAGACAATTTCTTTCTCACATAACAAATGCTACCTGTATTTGTATAGATCTCTGAATTCTGCTTAACATTCTCAATCATTTTGGTCTTAGACAGGCTGGTTTTGTGTGTCAACTTGACACAGGCTGCAGTTATCCCAGAGAAAGGAGCTTCTGTTGAGAAGTACCTCCATGAGATCCAGCTGTGGGGCATTTTCCCAGTTAGTGATCAAGGGGGAGGACCCCTTGTGAATGGTGCCATCCCTGGGCTGGTAGTCTTGGGTTCTATAAGAGAGCAGGCTGAGGAAGCCAAGATAAGCAAGCCAGTAAGGAACATTCCTCCATGGCCTCTGCATCAGTTCCTGCTTCCTGACCTGCTAGAGTTCCAGTCCTGACTTCCTTTGGTGATGAATAGCAATGTGGAAAGTGCAAGCTGAAAAAACCCTTTCCTCCCAACTTGCTTCTTGGTCATGATGTTTGTGCAGGAATAGAAACCATGACTAAGAGGAATATCGTATGTCTTCTGTTGTATAACTGAGTGAGAAGTTGAAGAACATGCTGCGGGCATAGAGCCATGGATATCTTGTTGTTCCCTTATTTTGAAGAAGATACAAGGAAGACAAAGCAAACATGGTATCTGGAGTCATTGTATTACAAAGCCTATGTATTACAAAGTACTATGATAGGGGCCCCAGGATCATTATTTCATCTAATATTAAATCACAACTGGAGACTCACCTCTGAATGTCATTAAAGTGTGATATACAGGTATACATTTCCAACACACAAACTTTTAGGATATATATATATATATATATATATATATATATATATATATATATGAAATTAGGACAGAGTTTTCTCCTGGAGCAATAAATAAGATAAAAAAACAAAAAGTATATTTAGATTACTAAACGATATTGTAGGGTTACCTTTGAGTCTACCTTTAGAACAGAAATGAATGATACTGAAAATAAGGAGGATGTTGAGAACATGCTGGCTACATCTGCAACTCTGGTAAGATTTTTTTTATTACTCTTTATCCTTGTTTGTTATGATGTGTCAAGAACTAGTAGAAAGATAAAGTCCTTGTGGCTTAATGGATGCTTATTCCTGCCTAAGGGACAACTGTTAAGTATGCACAGTATCCACTGACAGGTTTGAGTATAGCAGTCCTGGAGATAGATGTAGCATTCATTAGGATAATATAATGAGAGGAAAATAGGCTTACCAAATCACATGGAAGTTTACATTCTAAATAGGTGAAAAATTCATCACATTGGGCATACTCTGAAGTTCAGAGAAAGTAAGACATTCTGTCCAATTAGATGGGTCATAGTAGCCTATGTTGACAAGATGGGCCCTCTCTCTCTCTCTCTCTCTCTCTCTCTCTCTCTCTCTCTCTCTCTCACACACACACACACACACACACACACACACACACACACATACACACACACACACACTCTTCTTCCCCCAACTGCTTGCCCCATCTCCTCCTCTAACTACTTCTACAGTCTCTGCTACTGCTACCACTACAACTACTACTTCCACTACCATTCAGAGGCTTTTTGTTGCTGTCCATCTATTTTCTAAATGTCTGGGAAAGCTTTTAAAAATCCTCATCTAATGACAGATTATAACAGTACAACTGCAAAGTTCGTGGCCTCTGGGATATGTAGACCAAGCAATTTGATTTCTGTTCCCTTACCCCCTGCCTTCTCACTTTACTTCCTGGAATGTTTATGGTTTTGACAAGATTCCTCTCAGGGGAGCTTTTAAATGAGCTGTATCATGAAAGTTATGTTTCAAATCTCAATTTAAAACAAAAATAATCAGATTTTTTAGAAAGGAACATCTCTAAGCAATTTTATTTCATAAGGACCTTTAATTACTACCTTTGTGAATAGCTTAGTACTGGTACATGTGGAGCTTTGTTGACCTTTTGCTTAAGAGGCTGATTTTTGGTTCCATCAGATTGGAGAATGGTTTAATGGAAAAACCTACACAGGATGTATCTTGTTTTTCTTTCTCTCTGTCTCTGTTTCTCTGTGGTTATGACTGTGTTTGTATATGTCTCTGTTATGTGTGGATGTATGTGTCATGTGTGTATACACATGCATGTGTGAGTGTGTGTGTTTGTCTGTGTGTTATGTGTGTGTTTGAGCATACATATGCATACATCTATTTTGAAGATAGAATCTCACTCTGAAAGCAATTTCTTTGGATAGAGTCACATGACCTGTGGACATTAGTCTTTGATAGCTTAAAATTTTGTTCTACAGATGATCTTCTGATGGCCTAGCTGTTTATTTAAATTACTTAGAGACTCAGATGGTTTTCAACTTTTTTTAAAAGAGATATTTTTTGTGTTGTATGGGTATTAATGTTCTGCCTGCATATTTTTCTATACAAACTTGTGTCTGATGCCCACAGAGGTCAGAAGAGGCATTCAAACACACTAGAACTAAGCTGTGCAGTGGTGGCACACACCTTTAATCCTAGCACTTGGGAGGCAGAGACAGGTGTATTTCTGAGTTTGAGGCCAGTCTTGTCTACAGAATGAGTTCCAGGACAGCCAGGGCTACACAGAGAAACTCTGTCTTGAAAAACCAAACTAAATAAATAAATAAAATTTAAAAAATTAAAAAACATACACACTAGAACTAGAGATATGGATAGATTTATTCTACAGAGTGGATTCTGGGAATTAAAGCAAGGTCCTCTGCAAGAGCAGTAAGTATTTTAATCCACCAAGTCATCTCTGTTGTCCTGTTATCAACTATTCTTAAAAATCAAAATAACAATATTCATCATATAAGATATCTTGAAATATATGTGCATCTTGCATAGAAATTAATGCAAATGAAAATATAATACAAGTGATATTTTATAGATATGAACTATTTAAGATGTATATTAATCTTGAACTAATTATTATTACATAGATTTGATAGATCAGAATATTCTGTTGTTAAATGTTAATTTCTCCTGCCTTCTTGAATAACCAGTAATTAAGCCTGAATTCATTCTAAGGTTGTCTTTCTAGAGAAAAAAAGAGCTCAAACACCTTGCCCTAACAATCACTAAACACATTACAAGTGAGACTTCTTATCATTTCATCATATTGGATAGCAACTAATCCTTTTATAAAACCAAATTTTAAATCAGGAACCAATGAGATGGCTCAGTGGGTAAAAGCATCTGTCTGACACCTGTGGAATGGATTTCAACCAAGAGACCCACATGGGTAGTAGAAGAGAACCAACTGTTACTTATACTTTGATCTCTACACATGATCATGTTCCTCCCTATCTTCACAAGATAAACAAATAAAATGTAATCATATGTTTAAAAAATAAATTAGATCATCTTGAGTGATATAATCCGATCACCAAAGAACACACATGGTATGCACTCTCTGATAAGAAGATATTTCCCCAGAACATTAGAATACACAAAGTACAATCCACTAACCACAAGAAAATCAAGAAGAAGAAAGACCAAAGTGTGGATACTTTATTCCTTCATAAAAAGGGAAACAAAATACCTATGGAAGGAGTTACAGAGAATAACTATAGGTTCTCAGATCTCTATAGATCTGGATTGTCCTTTCTTTAGAGCAGAAACTAAAGAAAGGACAATGCAGAGACTGCTCTACCTGGGAATCCTTCCCATATTCAATCATCAAATCAAGATACTATTGTGGATGTTGGCAAGTGCTGGTTAACAGGAGCCTGATATAGCTGTCTCCTGAGAGGCTCTGACAGTGTCCGACTAATACAGAAGTAGAGGCTCACAGTCATCCATTGGACTGAGTACACGGTCCCCAATGAAGGAGCTAGAGAAAGGACTCAAGGAGCTGAAGAGTTTGCAGACCCTTAGGATGAACAACAATATGAACTAACTAGTACCCTCAGAGCTCCCAGGGACTAAACCATCAACCAAAGAGTACACATGGTGGGACTAATGGCTCTAGCAGTATATGTAGCCGAGGATGGCCTAGTCAGTCATCAATGGGAGGAGAGGCCCTTGGCCCTGTGAAGGTTCTATGCCCCAGAGTAGGGGAATGCGAGGGCCAGCACGTGGGAAAGGGTGGGTTGATGAGCAGGGGCGGGGGAGGGAAGAGGGTTTTTTGTTTGTTTTTCTTTCGTTTTTGTTTTTTGTTTTGTTTTTTTTTCATTTTATTTTATTTATTTTCTTTATTTTGGAGGGGAAACTGGGGAAGGAGATATCATATTAAATGTAAATAAGGAAAATATCTAATAAAAAATTAAATTAGCACATTTTTATATTCATCATGTCTCGGTATTGTGTTTCTATGCATCCCCTTGTTACAGGACTTCTAAACATCGGAGGCTTGGATCTAAATTCTCTGGAGATTTATGATTTAATTTCAAATACTTAAATTACAACATAGTATGTTTTCTATAACCATAGACAAGGACAAGGTTGTGTGTACAGTTTATATAGATAATACTACCTCTTTAAACATGTCCTGGTATCCTACTTTTTTTCAAGGCTGGCTTACTTTTAAAGTTTGCATTATGTGCTTGCATCTAAAAGTATAAGTTAGTGTTTTCCCTTCTCTCTGAACTGCCTCTTCCTGCTATACTAAGCTAATAAGCATATCATGCAGTTCATAACACATATGATTTCAACATTGAACTATTTGCTTTATTACAGACAATATGGCCATGTAGTATCTATTTCTTTATCTAGGAAACATTTTTGAAAACTGATCTTCTTTTTCTGTGTGAGTGTGTGTGTGTATGTGTGTGTGTGTGTGTGTAGCTTTTTATTTGAGATCTTAGCAGAAATAACACAAAACAGTTCATCATCAAAGTTTCTGGAAAAAAAAATCAATGAACAGTTTACCTCCCTGTCTTTGCTCTCCAAATTTTATTATATATCAAAATGGCCTTATTTCTATGAAAAATGGAGATGTATTATTTCCATTACTTTCTCTATCTTGCAGCTAATATTTCAAGTTGCATAGAGAATACTGGATACGCAGCGCTTACCTGGTCTCATCCTTTACTGATTCATGCATTTATTCATCTTTAATTTTAAACAGTCTTCTAGAAGAATGGGGCATATCTGTATGTACTGACATGAAAGAATATTCAGAAATCATATTAACTTGAAAAAGAAAATTGCTAGTGTTTTTCTTTCACAAAACACAAAATAAAACAATTCCACTTATATATGAGTATGTGTAGATTAATTAGAAGGATCTATACTAAGCCAGTGGTTACCTGGGGGAAGGAAGATTACATGGATCTATGAGCAAAGAGGACAACATGAACAAAACTGTTGTTTATGATTTTTTTAGTGTTCAGTTTATCCCTTATTATTAAATCACTGGTTATTAGAAATAAGCACATTATAGCATCTTTCTTATTACAAAATACAGGCGTGTGTATATAGAGGTCCTCTCATACTTCCCTATGTGAACCCAGCTCATTCTCTATTGAGCATCTCATCTTTGGTACATACTGTAGTCTAATGCATCACTCTTAACTCCTGGGCTCAAAATGCTATGTGAGATTTCACAGCATTAACTCATGACAACCATGAACTTGCCTAACTTACCTACTTTATGACTGTCAATCCTCTGTTAAATCTGCAGACTTTCTGAAATTCTGGGGTCCACCAGTAAAACTAAACATTCCCATGGTGGCAATCAAGAAAGTTAACCATCTGTCCTAGTGAACATAACTGACAGACAGTCCAAGTCACTGCTCTTGGGATCTAATGGAGAATTTGCTGCTATAATGTTTCCCAGAGGCTGTTTCCAGCCAAGACCTCCTACTTGCTCAGATCTATTCCTGTGACTCTTAGAATGGCTCTAAGAGGAACTTCACCCATGAACTTCCCACCAGCTCCCTACATCTTTCTTGGAACTGCAGATACACACATTCTTTTCCAGCATGTCCTTTTACACTCTATCTTTCCCTTTTAGTTTTTTCAAATATCACTCTTTCAGTATCTTCTGAAGCCTCTTCTTTCCTCCACCTGCTCACTATAAGTTTGTCCCCAGAATTTTTTTCCAGTACAGTTCTTTTTGTCTTTAGAGCTTGTTATTTGGTTCCTAATTCAGCTACAAAGACTCCTTTATGTAACACATACATATATATGTATATATGTATATATAATATATATAGTATATATACTATATTATATATATAATATATATATTTGAAAAGGTATCACATTCAATATTTTCTTTTTTATGGATTTTATATTTTCTTTTCTTTTCTTTCTTTCTTTCTTTTTTATTTTGTCATAGTTATTTTTTTAGATATTTTCTTTATTTACATTTTGAATGATATCTCCTTTCCCAGTTTCTCCTCTGAAAAAAATACCTCTTTTTCCTCCCCACTATCTCTGCTCACCAGCTCACCTTCTCCTGGTCCCTGGCCCTGGCATTCCACTTCTCTGGGGCACAGAGTCTTCACAGGACCAAGGGCCTCTCCTTCCACTGATGACATACTAAGCCATCCTCTGCTACATATGCAGCTGGAGCCATGAGTCTCACCAGGTGTACTCTTTGGTTGGTGGTTTAGTCCCTGGGAGCTCTGAGGATACTAGTTAGTTCATATTGTTGTTCGTCCTAAGGGGCTGCAAACCTCTTAAACTCCTTGGGTCCTTTCTCTAGCTCTTTCATTTGGGACCCTGTACTCAGTTCAATGGATGGCTGTGAGCCTCTACTTCTGTACTAGTTGGGCTGTCTCAGGAGACAGCTATATCAGGCTCCAGTGGATGCACTTGCTGGTATCCACAAAAAAAAAAAAAAAAAATGGAACGCCTCATGAATTTGTTTGTCATCCTTGTACAGGAGTCATGCTAATTTTGTCTGTATAGTTTCAATTTTAGTATATGAGCTGCCAAAGAAAGCACCAATATTTTCTTATATCCATCTTCTAATTCAAAACCATAAACTTAGAAAAATATTATGTTAATGCTTTTGTGTTTACCATTTGGTTCAGTTTGGTACTTAGTGGGTTTTATAATGAATGTTTGAATTAATGAAGACTAAAAGTATAATCTTATCTAGTATGAATATATTCATGTCAAAACAAGCCAAACTGCTCACTTTTCAGGTAGTGCTACCAGTCTATTGGAAGACATCTATGTGACAGCTTAATGCCACAAGCAAGCTCCATGCCTATGTTTCAAGACACTGTTGTTGAGCTTCCCCATCCCCAAAATATTTTACTGAGTTCAAGTGAGTTTTCATGCTCAAGATCTTAATTTATCCAAACTTTAAAGGCCTTAAATATCACTGAATCTCTCTCATTACTAAAAGAAACAGCCTTGATTAATCACTTTAAGCATTTCAAAATAATCCACCAGTTAACCTATATTTAACATAGGCATGTGTAAAATTTATATGTGACTATTCATTGGTAGAAGAGTATATTCTTGGAGAGCAACAAAATCAAGTTGCATTTCTTAATCCTTCAAAGAAGAAGTAAGATTTAGAATGTTCCCATTTATTACTATGCAATTGTAAACTCTTTTACGTAGATATAGTTGGATAGAGATATCAAGATAAAGTTTTACAAAGTTTCTAATCTTATATTGTAATGAAGAAAATAAACATAAGAATGCTTTCCTCTTGTACCGTTAAAGCTAGTACTCCATAAAGAATTTTTTAAAAATAAATCCTTTACTCACCTCTCTACATCTACTTTGTTAGATGCACCTTAACTTGGAAGATAACTCCTCACAATTCAGTTGTCTTGAACTTGGAACTACCTGGGAATACTGTAAAAGTCTATTTTTTCTGCAAAGCTTAAAATGCTTTTCTTATAATCCTTGCATTTTGCCCTGAATGCAAGTGAGAGTCACTCAAATTCTAAGGCATCAGAAAGAGGTACAAGATTTTGAAAAATCATGTCAGAAGTAGGCACTGTGAAAAAATAAATGTACAGGGTGATAGGTAGAACTAACAAAGGGGCACATGTAGAAGGCATATCTCTGACAGCTCGGCAGAATATGACTCCTGCCTGAATTTGTAGGCAAGGCAAGGAAAAGAAGGCTAAAGTAGGATTTTAAGTTTATCACTTCACAAGTGTGGGCCTTCAGTAAAGAACACAACCTCACATATATTTTTCCTACTGTGTAGGGTAAAGGAAAAAATCTGCTTCAATGTGTGGGAGTTTTAATTAATAATACACTCTAGTAGGCACTATGTTTCTATAGGCTTTTTGCAGAATCATCTGACTTGTATCCATAACATACTCAATACTTACTTATGGTCACAGACAGTTTTATGGCTAGGAAAACGGAGGCACAATGTGGTGAAGCAAAATGGTGATTCTTTGTTATCTGAAAATTATTGACAGTCTAGGATGAATATACACTTGATATAAAGTAGGTACTTTCTAAATGACTATCAACAACCTCCAAAAATAATGTTCTTGTGAGATGGTACCAAGTCTCCATTTTTTTTTTTTTTTTTTTTTTTTTTTTTTTTTATTTTTGTCTGTGCCACGATACTCTGGATTTTGTTACTATGACTGAAACCAACTGATGGATGGTCATGGACATGGCACAGGTGTATTTCTTAGAGATGGCCATTCAAAGGTGAAGTAAGAAGTCTCTACCTCCATGATAATTTCCCTCTGCTAAAATAGCACACTGACAAGATACATGAATAAAATTAACTGAATTTCTAAAGCATTTGTAAGTAGTGTTTGGTAAATTTATTTTTGGAATTATTTACTCAGAAATATCACATAGGAATAGAGATCTATAGTCTTTCCTTACTTTCTCATATTTTTTAGTGAGAACTAAAGAAACAAATTGGCTTTATTTAACTCTAAATTATCAGGGGTAGCTAACTACAGACTGACTTTTTTTTTGTAATTTTTTTCCCTACTGCTAATTAAGAGCCCTAATTATAGTGATGCATTAATATGTGATAATGGATTGGCCTATGAATAAATAAAAACATCCACTTGTTTTTAAGCTATTCATCCATAAGAGTAAGTTCATTTCTGAAGGAAAAAAGTGAATATTGAAGAGTGAATTTCAAACAGGCATATGTGCCAACATTTTAGCTGCATGAAAAAGAAGTAATGATTTGAAGTGAATCTTGGTAGTTATTTATAACAAGTAGTGAGTAGATATTTTTGGACTTATTTACCTAAGCATCAATACTAAAAAAAGATTTTGAATTTCAGAAGTGTTATTTTAACACTTATTTATAAAATTGAATCTCATTTATGATCGATATCATAAATTGTTTTTAAAGAGCATTAATGTTCAATGTAATATCATCATTCAGTTTATATCATAACCTCATGCATCATGAAACCTCTTTTCTTATTCTCATAGCTAAACTTTATACATAGGCATGCAAAGTATATCCACAATCATCAGATATGCTGTCTTTGAACTTTGCTTTTTAAAAATTTTCTATAACTCTTCACAAATAAGAAAACAACATTTTCACACTTGATGATAATTTGTTGAATTGCCCCAGTCCTTCATGACCACCTAACCTTTCCATTTCAGTAGAGTTATATAATTTTGCAAGTTTCTGGTTTTTAGATCAGAGCATGCATTTGCAAGAACAACTCATTACACTGAAGTATTTTATAATCTGAGAAGTTGAAATGCATACATTTAAATAATTTCCCCTGTTTAAGTACAAAGATATAGAAACTAGGACAGTCATGAGAATTAGAGCTACTTAGTGAAAATAATGGTGTATTTCAGGTAGACATTTTAGAGTTGTGATTGTAGTCTTGTCATCTGAGAACAAATACATAATTCCCTTTTGTCTTTATATCAATCTGCCTCATCTCTACATATTTAGCAGTTCTACGTTTATTTACCTAAAAAAGAAAATGTCTTTGTTTCCCAAACTAACCACTGACATTTCCAAACTAATCTAGATAACCAAGAAGCAAGATGAATCATATAATGTATTTTCCAATAATTAATCCAGGGACACGTTTGTGCCAGACATATGCTATACACTACTATGATCATTAAAGTAAGGTAGATGGTATATAACCAAATCTCTATGATGACAATGCTCTGAAGAATTTCTCAGTTTGTTGTCAGGCAAGGGGAAATATATGAGGATTCCTTCATTCTGCATTCAGACCTCTTCAGTGTGACAGTTTAGAATTGCTGTGGGGCTTGCACTCAAATGGAGAAAGGTCAGAAGAAGATTAGGTTTTCTTTCTGCCAATGTGGGTTGTATATCGTGAGAAAACAAACCGTCACAATTGGAGGAAGACACAATCCTATTCATTTTTCTTTATCGGATTTTTCCAATGTACTATGGCAACTGAACAAACATTCTCAAGTGATCCTTCTAAAGTGACACCAGAGAATCCTCAGATTACATCAATCCTTGTCATTAGTATTTTAGTACAGTGAATTACTGCAGTCACTCTCCAACATTGCAAGGTGTCAGTTCACAAGAGTGACTACAAACAAGATGAGTTACTGGGGAGACTGAGGGCTCTAGAACCATATTTATGGTGAAGAAACCAACTTTGCAAAGGTCTTGTCATGGTTTTAGAGGCTTTGTTTGGAAGCCATCATTAGACTTCTAAATATCCTGGAAATGTTCTATGAGATCTGACATGTTTCATTTTGTAGAATGCTTATTGATTCCAAATGATAATACCTGTTGAATTAATATTTGCTTTTGTAATACAGAGCTGTCTAGCATAGTATATGTTAATTCCAATGATGAAAGCAGAAAGACTACTGACTCAAATCATGACCAAATTGATTATAGCAAGGGCTTTTTTTTTTTTTTAATTCATGTATAAGGAGCATCTCTTCTAAAGTCAGGGTGTAAGAGATATCATTGGAAATGGGAGGGGGAACGGCTTTTATAGATCAGGAGAAGAGAATGTCAGAATGGTTGATTTGGCAGTCAAATAGGCAGAACATAAGTATGATAAGTTGGTCATAACAATCTCTGGGAGAAATGCACAGTTGGTCATTGGAAGGTAGTTATAACAGGGTGGATATAACAGCTTTTGAAACCAAGGCATAGCTGCCATTTCCTGGAGAAGGCAGTACATAACCACTTATAATTAAAGTTCCTGGTAGGATATAGCTGAATCTTTCTGTAACAAATTTAATTCATAAATAGAAATGAATCCAAATAGGAATGGGTATAGCTTGTTTTTACTATAATATGGCTTTGAAGCCCAAGATGGAGAAAGGGTAGTTTATCACATACTCATTCCACTGTTTACTTTTTGTGGACATATTAATTATTCTCTCAATTCCTCATCTTCCAGGTTTAAATGGAGATAATGATTCCTAATTCCATTGGAATATTTGAGAATTAAGTGTTGATACATGTAATGAGCTAAGAGTTCAATCTAATGAATAACTATTCAAATTACTATATAATATATATTCTTGTTAATTTTGTTAATAGACTATATTCTATGTTTTTATATATGGCAATATATGACATATATTTTAAATGTTAATGTTGCTTATCATACTGAAAATTAGATACTTAACAATATTTTGAAAGTCAATATTTAGCATTAGGTGCCCCACTAATATTACAAGTTTATGGGAGATGTCTAAAGATGCTAAAGATAAGCTTTCAGCCTTCTGAGCACAGGACATAATTTCATCAAGACTGAGGTTTTCCTTATCTGAGCTATATGTTCAATTTGCTCTGTTTCATTTAGAGTATTTTTAGTATTCAAGTCCAATTTTATAACATGACTCTACTTTATTGGCTCAGTTTCCATATGAAAATGACAGATAATATATCATTGTAATCATTACAGTTCTGTAACTAAGGATCTATAGTA
Organism: Montemys delectorum; assembly: GCA_019843815.1. Lineage (NCBI taxonomy): Eukaryota > Metazoa > Chordata > Mammalia > Rodentia > Muridae > Montemys > Montemys delectorum. Next base: position 2,716 of record JADRCD010198555.1, on the reverse strand, counting down.
TAACTCATAAGGATGTCTGTGTGTAAAACATGCAGTCTGTGTCCTGGAATCTACTTTTTTGCAGAAAAAAAGGTATTATTCAGTGATTTGGAGATATAATTCTTTCAATAGCTTTCCCCCCTACAGTTGGATAGTCTTTCTCTGTCTCAGGCATATGGGGATGTGGATAATCTATTATGTAACAACAGAAACAGATGTCAATAAAGGAAAAGGACTCAGATATCTCCATACACATCTGACATCAAAGAAGCTGTAATAGCTGGTGTACTATCACTGATCAATTACTTAGAATTCTAATGACTTTCTTCATCAAATTAGTTTAGTAAATTCTCAACCACATGAGAGGGATAATTTAAGCCACTGGAGACTTGAGACACACAAGGGAAAAAACAATTGTTTTTTTTTTTTTTTTTTTTTTGATAAGATTTTATTTAATCTTTTATTTTACACTCCAGATTTTATTACCCTTCCGGTCCACCCTCTGGCTGTTCCCCATCCCATACCTCCTCCTTGCCCCCTGTCTCCACGAGGATGTTCCCCAACCCCCAGCCCCCACCCCACCAGACCTCTAAACTCACTGGGGCCTCTAGTCTCTTCAGGGTTAGGTGCATCTTCTCTGACCGAGTCCAGACCCAGCAGTATATGTTGGGGGCCTCATATCAGTTGGTGTATGCTGGCTGGTTGGTGTTCCAGTGTCTGAAACATCTCTGAGGTCCAGGTTAATTGAGACTGATGGTCCTCCTACTGGGTCACCCTCCTCCTCAGCTTCTTCCAGCTTTTCCCTAATTTAACCACAGTGGTCAGCAGCTTCTGTCCATTGGTTGGGTGTAAATATCTGTATCTGACTCTTTCAGCTGCTTGTTGGGTCTCTTGGATGGCAGTCATGATAGGTCCCTTTTTGTGAGTGCTCCATGGCCTTTGTGTTCAAAATGTGAGCCACTATCTGGTTCAGTATAACAAGAAAAGGAAGACAAACCTTGGAGGTGACTGAAAACAGGACCAGACTGGAGAAGAAAACTTGAGGGAATGATGTCCTAGATATAAATGAAACTGTTTAATTAGGAAGGACTTTCCAATCCCTAGATATTAAATCCCTAGATATGTAAATCTACCACTATTAACTAAATGGCTTATTTGCTGTATTTAGTTCTTACAATTTTAAGAGGTGTATTATTACCATGATAGTTTACAACATAAATAATGAAATGATCCCTTTCCTACTCTATCTCAACACTCAGTGTAACACTGTTTACCTAATTTCCACCTACCACCCTTGTACATTCAGGTGCATGCACTATATGTCTAAATAAGAACGTTTTTGTGGAAATGAGGATGAGATTAATTTTTATAGGAAGCTTCAAGAAGGGAAGAAGTGAGTGAGGGATGGTAGGAAGGAGACAGAGATTGGTGTATAGTAATTAGGAATATGAAGAAAAAAAAGAATGGGATTTCAGGTCAAAGAGCAGAACAAGCAGCAGGAGGGGTGACAGGTGAGTCTTGTTTAAGAAAAAGGAATGGCAGATAGGAGCATCTTGTCTTCTAAGACATTCCACCCAGCATGTGACTCTGACAGATAAAGACACCCACAATCCTTGAATGGAGCTTGGAGAGTCTTATGGAAGAACAGGAGGAAAGATTGCAGGCTGGAAGGGAAAAATTGGAACTACACAGGAAGACCAAAATTGGACTCTTGGAGCTCTGAGAGCCTCAACCACCAACCAAATACATATATGTATATACATACCCAGGCATCCTCACACAGATGTAGCAGATGTGCAGCTTGGTCTTCATGTGACTCCTAGACAACTGCAACCGGGCTATCCCAAAAGCTATTGCCTACACATGGTATATGTTCCTCTAGGTGGGCAGTCTTGTTTGTCCTCAGTGGGAGGGGAAGTGCCTAGGCTAGCCTTGCAGAAACTTGAAGTACCAGGGTTGGGGGCTCCCCAGGGGTCCCCACCTGCTCAGAGGAGAAAGGGAGGGGGTATTGGCAAATGATTATGGGACAGGGTGAATGGAAGGAGACTGTGAGCAGGACGTAAAGTGAATAAGTAGGAAAATAAAATAAAATAAGAAAAGAGACAGACAGACAGACAGACAGACAGACAGACATGGGAGAGATGTAAGTAAGAAAAATCACGGAAAAGGGATGAGTTCCTTTGACAAAAATAGTGTTCACAAGAAGAGAGAAGTAACAATGGTGTAACTTGTTTTCTCCTTAGGAAAATACTACTCAGCATTCTATTCAAAAGCCTTGATAAAGGAAGATGTTTTACAGAACCAAGTATTATGTTTATGTACAGAATGGTCCTCTTGTAATCTGGAAAAAGCATCAAGCATGTATCAGCATGCACACACGTGCACACACACACACACACACACAAAATGGGTTTTATTTTTAAAACTTTTGCTGAAGTTTCTTACTAACTTCTTTACAATTAATGTCATATTTTAACTTTCTCTTTTTCTTAGAAATGATTCACTTGATTGCATACCTGTATGTTTACCCAGAGAGAGAGGACCTAAGGCAGTTGGAGCTTCTGTTGACACTCTAAACTGATGTGAGTATAATTTGAAAAGCATATTTAAGAAATAAAGAGAATCATCTCATGTGATTTGCAAAGAACCTTGTGAATGAAGATATTTGAGAATTTGCATGGTTATTTACTGAATACTAGGCCTCAGCCATCCTGTTGCTAGGGAGTTGGGGGAGATT
>JADRCD010198554.1:0-13848 GCA_019843815.1 Montemys delectorum | reverse complement strand
ACACACACACACACACACACACACACACACACACACACACACCCCTATATCAGCATATGAAGGAGAATATATTATATTTTGTCTTTCTCCCCTCCCCCCATCACCCTGTCACTCCACTCTCTTCCTTCCCTTTAGACCGGCTTCTTCCCTCTTCCTCCCTACACACGGTTTCCTTCTATGTCCACATCTTCTAGATTCTGCAAGTGAGTGAAAGCACACTGCACGTGTCTTTCTGAGTCTGGCTTACTTCACTTAACAAGATCTTCTCCGTTTCCTCCAGTCTTCCCCCGCAGTGACGTCATCACATTATTTCCGGGTGAACAAAACCCCACCCAGGCCACATGTCACCGCATGTTTGACTTGTACCTCTGTCCGTTGACCCACATCTAGACCGGCCCTGTGACTGAGCTGTGAGCAGCCCAGGAGAAAGTTCAGCACCTCTCTGTGGTGTGTTGCCTTGGAGCCCTGTGGATATTTTCCTAGAATCAGTACAGCTGGATTGTGAGGCTCCTCCATGCTGATGCCAGAGAGACTGGTCCTCATCAGCATTTGCTGTCCTTTGTGTTGGGAGGAGTTGATGGGGAGTTATTTGGTTGGTTTCTTTGACGGTGTCTTGCCCCATAACCCTTGCTAGCCTGGCACTCTCTCTGTAGCCCAGGCTGCCGTCAAACACAGCAATTCTCTTCCCTCCCGGGGGGCTAGAAATACAGGTGTAGGCTTCTTGTATGTTCATGGGCATCTCTTTCTTTAGGTTAGGGAAGTTTTCTTCTATAATTTTGTTGAAGATATTTATTGGCCCTTTAAGTTAGGAGTCTTTACTTTCTTCCATACCTATTATCCTTAGCTTTGGTTTTCTCATTGCATCCTGGATTTCCTGGATGTTTTGGGTTAGGAGCATTTTGCTTTTTGCATTTTCTTTAACTGTTGTGTCAATGTTTTCTATGGTGTCTTCTGCCTCTGAGATTCTCTCTTCTATCTCTTGTATTCTGTTGGTGATGCTTGCATCTATGACTCCTGATCTCTTTCCTAGGTTTTGTAACTTCAGGGTTGTCTCCCTTTGTGATTCCTTTACTGTTTGTAGTTCCATTTTTAGATTCTGGATGTTTTTGTTCATTTCCTTCACCTGTTTTATTGTGTTTTCCTGTAGTTCTTTAAGGGATTTTTGTGTTTCCTCTTTAAGGGCTTCTAGCTGTTTACCTGTGTTCTCCTGTATTTCTTGAGGAAGTTATTTATGTCCTTCTTAAAGTCCTCTATCTTCCTTATAAGAAGTGATTTTGGATCCTAATCTTGCTTTTCTGGTGTGATGGTGTGTCCAGGACTTGCTTTGGTGGGAGAATTGGGTTTTGATGATGCCAAGTGACCTTGGTTTCTGTTACTTATGTTCTTACACTTGCCTCCTACCATCTGGTTATCTGTAGTGCTACCTGCCCTGGCTAAATCTGACTGGGGCCTGTCCTTCCTGTGATCCTGGTTGTGTCAGAACTCCTCAGAGTCATGCTGTCTCTGTGATCCTGTGATTCTGAGATCCTGTGATCCTGGGCCCATTAGAGCACCTGGAAGTAGAGCTTTCTCTGGGTATTATTGCACTCACTGCAGAGTTTGCGCCCAAGGTCTGCTCAGGGCACTGGCCCAGATAGACCAGAAGGAACCCGTGCTACTGGACTGGTAGAGTTCCTGGGTACCTGGGTCCTGCTTGTCCCAGTTATTCTAGGTGTTGGGACAGGTGTTGTGTCCTCCTTGCCTCTGATCCTATAATTGTACCCAAATATCTTAATGGGTAAAATATTCAGAATCTCCAGAGTTGTTTTTTTTTTTTTTTTCAAATGAGGAAATTGTAGCCAGGCAACTGAAGTACATATTGAACATTTTATGAAATAAACAACCCCACTTAAAAATAATTAATTCTCTATACATTTTTGGTTAAAGCACTAATGTTATTTTCTACCCTGTCATTGGGCTTTGAGAAGGTATAACTTCCACAAGGTAGGGGTCTTTTCCAACTTCCCCATGGCTATATTCTCCAAAGCTCACAGAATGCTAGGCACGCAGTGCTTGCCCAGCAGTGTTTGCTGAATGCAGGCGAGATGAAGCCAGAGAAGCATGGAGCTCTGAGGCAATGCAGGTCACACAGTTTCCCCCTTCTGTACTGTGTGCATTTTCTCCAGGGATTTTGGTGTTTAGATTGTGAGCCATACTTTAAAACCTGAGCCAACTCTACAGCCCATCTTTTCTAGTATTTTAAGCCTAGTTTACTGTGGCTTAGATGTATAGTCCTACACCAGGAGCCATGACTAGGACTCAATAATAAGTAAGAACAATCAAAGCCTTCAGTTAGTTCCTCATCTCTCTTCACTGAGCTCTCCGTTTGCCTGCTTAAACATTTGTTCTTCCCGTAAGGGGGAAGAGTCACCACCAAACTCTTCTGTGTTAAAGCTTAGTCCCATGTTAGGTTGGACATGGTGGTGCACCCTTTAATCCCTGTAGTCAGGAGGTAGAGTCAAGCAAATCTCTGAGTTTGGGGTCTACAGGGCAAGTTTCAGGGTGCACAGAGAAACCCTCTCTCAAAACCCAAAACGCAAAACAAAACAAAGATTAGTCCTGTGTTGATGGTGTGTAATTTTTCTCATAGTATGATTTAGATTTAAATAAATAATGTGTATAAGTATGTACACACGTGGCAGACAGGCCAGGAGGTCTGCTTGAGGGGAGAAAAGGGAGCAGAGGTGGTGGGGTGGGTGAGACCGAGCTGAGTTCTGAGGTCGTGGACATGGGCAAGACACCATGAGTAATGTGTTTGCAAAGCACAGCGCAGTGTTACATGCTAACTTTAAAAGTAAATGAAAATAATCACTTAAAAATAAAAAGTTGCCATTAGGTCAAACTCTAATCCTAGCATTCTAGAGATGAAGGAAGTAAATGAAATAAATATATAAATAACAATAAATAAAATTAAAATAATCTTAGCTTGAATCTTATCTTCTAATGAACCTTATAGTTTAGACCCAAAAGACCAAGTTGTTAAAAAAAAGGAAAAAAAAGTGTAAAGATCAAACTGATCACAAGGCATAATAATACAGGTCATTAATCCCCAAAAGTTGAAAATCCCCTGGGGTGTTTGAAGGTCTGGAAAGAGCAGGACTAATAAATATCACCTCTGAACTGCCAGAGAAAAGCAGCTCATATCAAATCGGCTAAAGGAAGGTTTAGTCCTAAGGTCTTCTGAGAATACAAAGTTTGAAGGGATAATGTAAGAATACAACTTTTAAAGTGATCTCATTGTGGTAGCTAATATAAAGAGGGAGATGGAGTCCCGTAAAACAGAATCTTTGAGCCTTTGAGCTTCAGGTTACCTTTATATGCTAATACACTTAAAAACTTAAAACATCAGGCTTAACCAGTATCAGATACTTCTTAATGAACATAAACCATTCAGGAAGAAAACATGAATCCCTATAGATCCCAATTTCAACTGGGAAGGAATATTAAAGCCATTTTGTCCAAATCCTATCTTCTGGGAAGGAAATTGAGGTCAAGAGAGGCCAAGTGAGTGGACGTTGCTGCCAGAGGAGAGCGCATAACTTGTGCTGCCGCACTCCAGCCACACCAGCCTCCGCCCCTGGCACTTGAAGTGCCCACACAGTGCATTTATTCTCCCTCATTTGATGTGGAGCACCATGTTACAGATGAGGAAACTGAATGCTGTTGACAGGCTCATAGCATATACTTGTTGAACCATTATTCAGACCCTAGTTTGGGTAATCCTGTGATGGTCAATTCCATGTCCACACAGCTGGTCACAATGTCCAGTAGTTTGGTGACATATGAGGCTCATCTTACTGTGAACACCTTCCAGGATGTGATCAACAGTTAAGCTGGTGGATTTTCAATAAGGCAGATGACTGTGTGGATGGCAGGCCTCATTCACTCGGTTTCTGGCTTCAGAAGAAATGATTTTGTGCTTCCCTAAGCAAGAAAGGATTCTCAAAGCTGAAGTCAGAAGCCTGCCCAAGCCCCAGTTTGCTGACCAGCAAAATCCAGATCTCTGAGGACAGCTCTTAATTCTTCCTTACTTCCTGTCCTGCTGGCTTGCTCTGCAGGTTTTAGTTATTTTAGTCTTCTCACCTACAGACATTTAAATTGAGGCTCTGACCGTTTTCTTCTTCTTTTTTTTTCTTTTTTGGGAACCTTGGACACCTCTCTCTTCACCCCATTCTTTTTGCTCCCCAGTATCCTACAGTTAGACTTTGGAGTAAGCAGGGAGTGTGAACTCATGAAGTTGCTGGAGTAAAGAATGTACACTCCATCTGAGCAAGATGTTCTCAGAGATCGTGTGATGTGGAAGGACCTGGATGGGCAGCAGGGGAGTTTGTGACACATTACTTCAGCTGCCCAATGGGGCCCTCATTGGATCCAGGCCTGAAGCACCACCAGGAAGCCTTTTTCAGGGGAAAAGGGGAGGTCCTGCTTGCTCCTGTAACTGAAACAGAAGATGGGTGTAAAGGTAATCTGTAGAACACCCTTTTAGAAGGAAAAAAAAATCACTTAGACCCTCAACTGAGGTATTGACACTTTCCTGAATAGGAAGAAATTTTGATTCTGAATTAAATGCTTTCAGGAGGAACTGATAATAAGTGCAAATTGAAACTAACTTGTATTTCAGATCACTGGGCCACTTGAAAAACCGTTTGTGGTTAGGTCTGGGTAGCTATCCAGTCACGTTTAAGTGCCTAATTAACCATCTTGATCCTGAGAGTGAAACAGTGGTTCTTCTGACACTGTGCCACATTTAGGCATGTGATTCAACTGACAGTCTGGACAGAGGTGTTTCTTGTAGCTGAAGCAAAAGCTTCCTGGTTGATGTAGGTGGCCCTTGATAACGACACTGTCAAACACCTGAGGGCTCACCATGCTAAGCTAAGGTAAGAGAGCCAGCACATCCCTGAACAAAGGAAAGGCAACGAGACAAGGCGAGGGGCGGTGTAACCTGTGGTCTATTCATTTTCTCTCCTTACTCTGGGAATAATAATAGAGGACTTAAAATCATTCTGCTCTTAGTGCTACAGGTTTGCCGGAGGAAGTGCGAGCAGCAAATGGGTCAGAGGATGTCCGGGTTTACACCTTGCAATTCTACTTTACCTGGGCTGAGGCCCCTGGGTTTGATGGTTTCACAGCAAGGGCATTGTGAGGACAGCAAAGACAGACTGAGTACTTTGGAGGGGTCAGAAGGGCTCGCTTGGGGGTCATCTGAGGAATCGTTTCTCTGGGCTTTGAGAATGAAGAGCTATTCTGAAAATTGAGTAATTTCTTTTTTTTTTTTAACTTTTATTACATTATGATGAGAAAAGTTACATGATTTCAATTTGTCTGAATTTGTTAACATTTAAAAACATATTTTAAGTAAATAGAATTAAATCACATTCTTGTTTCCCTTTTGTACCCAGAGACACCTTCTTCAATACCTACAATATCTTTTTTGTCATATTCCTTAAAATTTATAAAATGTTATAATAATAAAAATGAGTATTATAAAAGTTGTTTGATATAAAACAACAATCAATTTAACAGTGTTATGTACATGCTTGTCTACAGCAATACTGAAAATACATATGTTTTTCTCAGTATAAATTTTAAATAACTCCAAACATATTAACTGTATATTTCAAAATAATACATCACTACTGGTATTTTCTTAAATGAACATAAATATATAAAGTCTTTTTGTTTGTTTGTTTGTTTTGTATTTAGTAGAGTTTAAAATCTTGGCTCTTACTGTGGTACAAGCCCAAAATAAGAACAATTTTTAGACGTTGGATTTCATTGTAATAAGGCTGTATTTCAATGACCCTCACATCACTGAAGGATTTTACCTCCATCGTAGCTAAGCTGAGAGTTGACAGTTCTGCTGCACCAAGGAATGAATTATAGGCACAATTTTTGGATACAGACTTCCTGCTATGGTCAAAACTATTTGACTTGAGTGAGTGACTTTATTCTCAGGCCACAGAGAACAGGTTATATTCATTTAAGAAATGGTGTGTGTATTAAGATAGTCTATCCATAAAGTCATTCACCGTGGCACAGACATTAGGTGAGGATAAGAATCTGGTTCATTGGCTGTGATGATTTAGAAAAGCATTCATCTCAGAGAAAGAGTAACTTATAAAGTCCTCTTCTTCAAACTTGATACAAGAGCTATAAATGTCAAGCAAAGCATTCAGTCTCACTCTTTGTTGTTCTCTTTCCTACAAGCCACCTCCCAAGTTAATTGTCTATGTCTCCCTTGGGTATATAAATACTTTTGAAATATATAAGCTGTTCTGAAAACCCTAGTATAGTGTAAAAACATGAAATAAACAATACTACTAGTAGAGAGGCTGAGATAGGAGAAACAAGATTTCAAGACCCTTATGTTGTACACAGCAAGACACTGTCACAAACAAGCTGAAAGTATATATAGATTGTACAATATTGGACCTACTTCTCCAATTACCAAATTAGAGAGGCCATTGGATAACAATCCACAAATTTCTAATCCTTCATATTTTTGGATTTCAATCACTTAGAATATGTTGGAAATATTAATTTTCATATTAAGATATTAAGAAAAGGTAATTGTTACTTCCTGTTGTTTTTGTTGTAAGAGGTGGAATTAGGTTTGTGTGGATTTGTTGAAAGATTACTTTCTTGCTTCTTCTAGGGTGTAGTTTTGTAGGCTTCTTGTATGTTCATGGGCATCTCTTTCTTTAGATTAGGGAAGTTTTCTTCTATAATTTTATTAAAGATATTTACTGGTCCATTACATTGGGAGTCTTCACTCTCTTCTATACCTATTATCCTTAGGTTTGGTCTTCTCATTGATGTTTTGGGTTAGGAGCTTTTTGCTTTTTGCATTTTCTTTGACTGTTCTGTCAATGTTTTCTATGGTGTCTTCTGCCCCTGAGATTCTCTCTTCTATCTCTTGAATTCTGTTGGTGATGCTTGCATCTGTGACTCCTGATTTCTTTCCTAGGTTTGTATCTCCAGAGTTGTCTCTCTTTCTGATGTCTTTATTCTTTCTGTTTCTATTTTTAGATTCTGGATGGTTTTGCTCATTTCCTTCACCTGTTTGATTGTATTTTCCTGTATTTCTTTAAGGGATTTTTGTGTTTCCTCTTTAAGAACTTCTAGTTCTTTACCTGTGTTCTCCTGTATTTCTTTGAGGGTGCTATTTATGTCTTTCTTAAGGTCCTGTATCATCATCATGATAAGTGATTTTAGATCTGAATCTTGCGTTTCCGGTGTTATGGTGTGTCCAGGATTTGCTATGATGGGAGAATTGGTTTCTGATGATACCAAGTAACCTTGGTTTGTGTTGTTTATTTTCTTATGCTTGCTCCCCAACACTTGGTTATCTCTAGTGCTACCTGGTCTTGCTAAATCTGACTGGAGTCAGTCCTTCCTGAGATCCTGGTTGTATCAGAACTCCTCAGAGTCAGGCTTTCTTTGATCCTGTGATTCTGGGATCCTGTGACCCTGGGCTTGTTAGAGCACCTCGGAGTACAGCAGCTTCCTCTGGGTGTTGTGGGACTGGCTGCAGAGCTTGTGCTCAAGGTCTGCTCAGGACACCAGCCCAAAGAGACCAGAAGGAACCAGAGCCACTCTTCTGGCAGAGTTCCTGTGTGCCTGGTCCTGCTGGTCCCAGTTACTCCTGGTGTTGGGACAGATGTTGGGTCCTCCTCACCTCTGATCCTGAGAGTTTCAGAGCGCCTGGGAGTGGAGCTTCCTCTGGGTGTTGTGGGACTGGCTGCAGAGCTTGCACCCAAGGTCCGCTCAGGATACTAGCCCAGAGAGACCGTCAAGTAATTTCTTAAGGGAGTGTGCCCAGGAGTGCTTTATTGAAGTCAGAGAAAGCTAATAAGGCATCTTTTCATCTTCCTCATGGCCCTCTCTCCCTTCTATTGTAGTGGGATGTCTCTGTATAAAGCAGATATTCTGTCAGGTCTGATGTGGTAGACCACACCATCCACAGCTTCATAACTCCTAAAGGAAAAGGTTTTTCTATAATTAACTTATCTAAATGTTTCTAGAATATGGTAAGGGGGAAGGGCTTTTTTTGTTTTGATTTTGGCTTTTATTTGTTTGCTTGTTTTCTGTAATTAAACAAAAGAAATCCAAAATGCTGAAACTGTCCTCACAGTTATTAAGGCAAACATAAGATTATTTGCAGTATTCATATCTGGATGAAACTTTGTAGTTATCTGTGAAACTCTCATATCGTATAGCATCAGTATCTGGTCCTGTTGGTGACAAAGAGTTATTCTGAGAGGGGGACAGAGACAGGAGACCTGGGGGCTAGAAGCCAGCTAGCTGCAAATAATGAGGAGGAAGAACGAGCAGATAATGAGTCAAGGCTACACTAGAGTGTGACAATCATGGCTCACCTTCCTTTGCTTCAAACTCTCGGAAAAGGAAAATAGAGACAACTTGGCCATTTGGGATGATCAGTCTATCACACTGTGTCCTGTGGCTATACAACACATTCGTGTGGTGTGTGTGTGTGTGTGTGTGTGTGTGCATGTGGGTGTGTGTGGGTGTGTGTGTGTGTGTGTGTGTGCATGTGGGTGTGTGTGGGGGTGTGTGTGTGTGCTTGTGTTCACATGTCTATCCATTTCTTCTTGTTCTTTTGTTCTCTTCCTCCTCCTCCTTCTGCTCCTCCTCCTCCTCGTCCTCCTTCTGGTCCTCCTCCTTCTCTTCTTTTTCTTCCTCCTCCTCCTCCTCCTCCTCCTCCTCCTCCTCCTCCTCCTTCTGCTCCTCCTCCTCGTCCTCCTCCTTCTCTTCTTTTTCCTCCTCCTCCTCCTCCTCCTCCTCCTCCTCCTCCTCCTCCTCAACAGGATCTCAAGGCTTGCTCTGAGGTCTTTATAGCTGAGACTATCTACACAGGTGAGACTGGCCTAGGGCTCCTAAGCCTCCTGCCTACAACTTCTGACTGCTGAGGTCACAGGTGTACATCACTACTTCCTAAAGTCATTTCTTTATTTATCTTATACACAAAGCAGACCTTTGCCTCAGATAGCTTCCAGGACTTCTTGCTACTTGAACTGATTCCTGTTGAGCAAGTCAATGGGTGACAACCCTGTGTTCTGAGGCCACATTTCCTTGAAGTCAATGCCAGAGCCTGCCAATTTGTTTTCTTTTTCTGAGATATGTTATGTTGTAGGTGATTCATGTTCATCTTCCTGTCTTCCCTTCTCTCCTCCTTTTCTGGTAGCACAGCATGCTAAATTCCCAACTCAGCTTCTCAGTCCTATCATTCTTGATCATAACTCTGTCAGTCCACAACTGCCTAAGCCAACAGACCCACCTGTTTGGGCATCCTGGTATAATTTTTCTCCAAGAAAGTTCAAGTCCCTCAGACATGGGTATTTCCCTAAAACAATTCCTGGGACAGAGGTTCTCAAAGTCAGAGTTTCAGTGATATTTGTTCTTAAACCTTACGTCCATCTCCTCTGTAGTCTAAGGTATGCCCCGGTGAGGAGAAGATAAGCCAGGGGTTAGAGGAGAGGGATCTCCTACTTCCACACACAGAATGGCCCTGGCCTGGTCTGATAGGCACTCAGGGCATGAGTGGCAAGGTGTAGCCCTTGAGAAACTCCCCCAACACAGCAGACCCTAGTCTCAGATGACTTTCTAACTGCATGGTCACTTGTCTTGTAACAGAAACAGTCTAAAAGTATGTGATTTATCTAATTAATTGTAAGTGGAAAAAGAATAAACAGCAACAAAAATGAATTAAAGAGGACAGTGGGCTAGGAGGAGTCACCTCAGTGGTGGTGTGATTCAACCCTGGGTGTTAGTGTTGATTTTACTGAATCTTCCATGCACTGGGCAGAAGGGTGTGGGGGTATTTAAATGGCTTCTGTTTGGTCAGGAAAAGGATTCGTCCTTCCACTGATACCGATGTGCTGACCTGAGCATCATTGTTCGTCTTCTTATCCTGGTCTCTTCACTCCTGCTTCACTTCCTGTTTCCCACTGGCCTCATCTTTCCCACCCTACTTTCAGACATTGTATATGCCCAATGACTTCCTTTCTTTTACATTCTGGCCTGGACGAAGTCCCACTCTATGCTCGATGAAGAGGTAAGTATGTTTATTTAGTCAATTGTTAAAATGACAAATATTATTTAAAGCATGAGTGACTCAATTTGATGACTAGATGGTGTTCTACCAGATGAGAAAGAAGTGACAGCCTGGAAGGAAGGAGTTGTGTTGAGTAAACACCATCATGACTGCTGTAACTTCTTCAAGGATGGGTAGGTGGTGAAGCAGACAGGAAAGAATTCCACACGAAAAATCATCTCTTACATAGTTGTTTTATTTATAAACTATAAAAACCAAGGGCAACTGGTTTTCATTAGCTTCATGGCCATTTTCTCATAGTGAGAACAACACGAAAGCATGATTGTTTACCTGGGCATTTGTAAGCAGAAAAGATAAACATTAATCCAAAGAGGACAGAAGGTTAGCTCTGCTGTCCTGCGGTTAAACACTAGAAGGTGGCTTTTAGAATCTCTAAGTATGTTTAATGTCTAAATATAGGATCAAAACTAGCTCAGAAAGAATAGAGCGTTTCTATGATAGTTTTGCTATTTAAACATATATTATTTAAGTCAAACTTATGTAAGAACAACAAAATATCTGAAACATAAACCTTAATTCTGATCTGAAATGGTAAGAAACTGTACTTAAAACTTCAGTGTTATAAAAAACCCAGCACGGTGAGGTGAGGTGGGCACAAACCTCTCACCCCTAGCCGAGGTGTTATGGGCAATGGGGAGATAGGGAGAGAATCAGTTTTTCTAAAAGTATGTGGCCCTTGGTAGGTCCACTGTGTTCCAGTGGAAGGCCACACATGCAAGAGTATATGGGCAGCATGAATTGGGCTTGATGGGTTAAATAAGAAGAAGACATGAAATTGAGTGGGTAGGAAGGGGGTTTAAGTCTTGGAAGAGTTGGGAGAGGGTGAATGTGACCAAGAAACATTGTACAGAATTCTCAAAGAAGTATAAGAACATTCCAGTGTTACAGAAAATTTCATTTCAAAGGGGAAGTTAGAGAACCTTTTTATAGATATTAGAAAAATTTTAAGGATGCTGGGTAAGGTGGTATTAAATATTCATGAGACTTAGACTTGATAATGCAGTCATGCGAGGAGCATTTTAAAACATGGGGAAAAAAACCAAGGCAAATTGAACCTGTCACACTTTATGCCACCGTGGCACCCCCACTGAGTAAGCTGGATCTGCAGTGTGGGGTTCCAAGCCTGTTACTGGTTGTTCCACATCAAGTAATTCAGAACGTTATGATCTCAGTGTCTGGAAGCCAAGAAATTAAGAATTGGAACAAGCACCATAAAGTAAAATTTATTTCTACTTTTTAAAGTTTATATTCAAAAGGAGATGGCTAAGAACTTCTGGTCCCCAGATGCTGGAGGGAATGGCTACACTAGCCACTCCTGTGTCTCTATCATCAAAACACCTGGCAGAAACAGTCTCAGGAAGGCAGGCTTGATTTTGGCTCACAGTTTCACAGGGCACAGTCAATGACAGCAGAGAAGGCTTAGCCAACTTCATGTCTGCAGAAATATCGGGTGGAGGCCCACACTACCAAGGGCCAACAAGTAGAACATCCTGGCTAAAGATGGCTGAATATAATCCTCCAAGGCCCATCTCTGGTGCCCTGCATGTGTGAATCAAGCCCTACTTCCTGAAGTTCTCACAGCCATGGGAGTCATACCACAAGCTGGGTCCCAGTGTCCAGATCATGAGCCTGTGAAGGGCATTACATATTAAAACCACAACAGAGACATAATCTCTGTTTGTGCTCAAGGAAATCAAACTGTACAGAGCACTTGTCCAGTCACAAATGGAGACTCATGTTCTGATAAGCATAATGGATGTGATGAGCTTGAAATACCAAGCTTGGGTGGTTCCCCCTCACTATTACCTTGTAAACTTATAAAAGATTTGTTTTTAAATGTGTGTGTGTGTGTGTGTGTGTGTGTGTGTGTGTGATTACAGTTGCCCATGGAGGTCAGTGGTATCAGATCCCCAGTAGCTGGAGTTACAGACAGTTGTGAGCTGCCTGACCTGGGTGCTGGGAACGGAACTCAGATCCTCTGCAAGTACAGTGTGAGCTCCTAAGCACTAAGCCATCTCTCCAGCTCCTCCTTGCACACTTTTTGTTGCATGACATATTCTCTTGTCCTTTTTCTCCCCAAAACTACAAATGGGAATGTCCTGCCCTAAGACAACCCACATATCTCTCCTTTGACAGAAGTTTCTAATTTTCATAATTTTCTTTACAGCTTACTAGTGGGTGCTCAGTTACTCATGATTAGTGCTACTCTTGGGGATATAATTTTCCCTTCATTATATTTTTCTAGTTATCTGATTCCTGGGACACTGATGAGGTGTGCATATCTGTAAGGCCTATGTATAGATAGGTTTCCTTCTCTCAATGCAGGGTCTAGTCTTGTGGGTGAGAGCATAGGTTTAAACTGATCTGCAAGGTGGCTGTTTATTATGTGTGTGCTTGTGCATTGGCATCTCTCTGCCCTCTCTCCACTCTCCACCTACAATCAGGGGCCTTGTCAATCCACACCAGGAGGTGCAAAGGAAAGGGACGGAGGAGTGCTCATGGCCCTCTCCCTCTGTCTCGCATCTCACTGCCAAGTCAGTCAGATCTGGCTTTCAAATGAGCACAGTCCAGCTCTCTACCCTGTCTTGTCACTTCCCTGGCCGGGCTGGAGCATGTGTGCAGCGGTATAGCTTTGTGCAAGTCATTTGTCACTTTCCCATGGCCTCGATTTGGCCAAAATGGTTATATATCTTTGTAACGGTCTTGAGAGTTTGAATTTTTGTTAGCTTTCTCGTGTCAGTAGATTTAGTGTGCTATGAAGATGGACATGCTCTGTCCCTGGAACTTGTGGTTTAACACACACGATAACAGGCTTTGCACATGTGTGTTACTTGTAACAGGTGCTGATTGGATCATCAGCGATCTACACTGAGCCCGCCAGTCCTCAGGAGGGCAGGGCCTTCAGAGCTGTGGAGGCTTCTACAGATGGTCACAGATGATCACAGAGGCAGGGCTCGAGAGATGGTCAGCCCACGTCAAAGATGGAGAAAGAGTCAGAAACCAAGGGACAGGAGAAGCAGGAGACTGGCTGTTTCACTAGTTCCTCTGGAGAGAAGTAACTCCATGGGTACTTCGATTTAGCCCAGTACACATTTCTGGGAGCAGAACTAGAATAGAGAAAACATGGACCTCCCTACATTTGTATAATCTGGATGTGACAGCAGCAGAAAGCTAGGGGATGGATACATTCGGGGCAGTAGAGTTTGTCCTTACCGAATCCTTCAGACCAGTTTCTCACAGTGCGTCACTGAGAGAAGGACAAGAGGGCAGTAGAGGCCAGCTCTGAACGAGTTAGCTCTGGTGAGGGCACTCTTCCTTTGTGACTTGTACATGGCCAGCTCCCTATCTTCTTCCCACACAGACTGTGAAGGAGGGCAGGAGAGGGAATGGCAGATCTGTTGTTGTCTCATGAGGGTATTGTTCCTATTGGACACCAGCATCGCTTCAGCCTATACTCTCATTTGACTCAATTACCTGAAAACAGTTTTCAAACACAGAGACCGTGGGGTTAGGGCTTTGACATTTGAACTTTGAAGAAATATTTTTCAGGCCACAGAACTTGATTCTTTTTAAAATATTTTTTTTTCTCTTCATTTCAGTAGTATGCATGTATTTATGTATGATGTGGGTAATGCACAGCAGTTAGTGCTTGGGATAATATTGTTGTTTTA
>JADRCD010198553.1:0-36840 GCA_019843815.1 Montemys delectorum | reverse complement strand
TGTGTGTGTGTGTGTGTGTGTGTGTGTGTGTGTGTGTGTATGTGTGTGTGTATGTGTGTGTGTGTGTGTATAATTTATACTCTTAATTTTTATTAAAAAATGTGTTTTTTTTCATACTGTGTATTCATGGAGTCCTCTCCCTCAACTCTTCCCAGATCCTCCTCATCTCTGCAGCCACCCAACTCCACATCCTTCCTTCCTCATTTGAAAACAAACAGGTAACAACAAATAAAAACAACCAACCTAGAACAGGACAAATGGGGAAAAACAGCCAAAGAAAAATAACAAAAAACACATACAAACACACACAAAAATCCCATCAAAACACAAATTCAGAAAACATAATATATAAGCAAAAGATCTCTAAGGTTAAAAAGGAAGGCAGGGGGAGAGGGAGGAAAGAAAGAAGGAAGGAAAGAAGAAAGGAAGGTAGGCAACTGCAGACAAAGCATTGCTTACCTTTGCTCTCTGGTACTATCCCAACAAAAACTCTCCAAAAATACCACTGACTTTGTTTTATTTTGGTCATCAACTGTTGGGCATGGTGCCTGTCTTTCTGTGTGGTTTGTATACCACAGTGATAAACTATTGAAGAAAACTAATTATTCCTTTGTGAACAGGTGACAATTGGCAGTACCCTCTGGGTTAGTGATGGGGGTTTGGGCCCACTTCCCCTCTCAGGACTGGGACTCCATCTGGGCTTCAGTACAGTTCCTATGCACACTGCTAGTCTCTGTAAGTCCATCTGTCCTATTATACTCAGAAGACACTGTTTCTTACAATCTTTCTGCCTCCTCTTCCATAGAGTTCCCTGAGCCCTGAAGTGAAAATTGTCCTTTCAATTTCTGTTGGAATTTTGATGGGAATTGCACTGAATTGCTTTTGGTAGGATGCCATTTTTCCAATCTGATCCATGAACATGGGAGATCTTTCCATCTTTTGGTATCTTTTTCAATGTCTTAAAGATTTTATAATGCAAGACATTCATTTGTGTTGGGGTGACTTTCCCTAACATTGTTCTTGTTTGGCTAGAGTTATCCCAACAGACACACACACACACACACACACACACACACACACACACAGTTAGTGCTTTCATTGAGTCCCATAGGTTTGGGTATGTTGTATTTTCATTTTCATCCAATTCTAAAACTATTTAATTTCTTAATTTGTCTTGACCAATTTGTCACTTGCCACACACGCTCCAGTAGAGTCTGTGTGACAGCAATCCACGAGGTGAAAAGCTTCAAGGAAGCTAGTCTCCTGGAACCCCTTTTGGCATTTTTAACTTTGAAGTGGCCCAGATTTGTCCTTGCGATAGTTGATGGAAGGTCTCGCATACTTTCTTTCTGTATAGAGGTGCCCCCAAGGAATGATTTACTAATAGCTAAGCAAAATTGGATGTTGCTTTCTGACCTTCACCAATGTTCCAATACCCTAGTCTATGATGAGCCGAACCTCGGCCTGGAATTTCGTAAAGAATGCTACCCATTCAGACTAATCGCCTCCAGCATTGTTGGGGAGATAGTGAAGGAGGTCAGGCGTTGAAGTTTAAGAATCCTCGTTTAAGAATCCTCGTTACAGTCAGACCACATTAGAATTGCAGAAGAGTCACTCTCAGAAATTAGATAATTGTATTGTTCTAGGTAAAGTTAGTAAGAATGGGACCCCTGGGGCATATCTCAGCTAGCTCAGAGGATTAGCATAGTTGGGCACTTACTAAGGTCTTGGCTTATACAACAGATTAGAATAGATTAGAATGGAAACTGTTTACACTTGGCTTCTAAGAGTAGCCTGACTATAGATAAGACTGCTGCCAAGTTCCTGTCAATTTAATTGCATATACTTTTCTATAGAACCATTGTGCTTCAGATGACCTCATGTACCTTGACTGGTGTATTATCTAACTTCCTTTTGCCTTCTGTAATGACCATTTAAGTCTGATGCCTATTTTGAATAAAATACACTCAGATTCAACACTCCTTTGTGTTCGAGTCTGTGTGTCATTTCTTACCAATTCCTTGCCCGCCTGATTACCAGGACCCCAATTTTTCCCGCAGGTTGAGGAACCTTCAACCAGCTCAGCCGGCAGCATTCACTCAGTAGTACATTGTTCAGTTTCCATGAGTGTTTGTGCTTTCTGTTGTTGATATTCAGCTTTAATTGTGGTGTTCAGATAAAATATATGATGTTATTTGAATTTTCTTGTATCCATTGAGATATGCTTTGTGTGTGAATATGTAGTCAGTCTTAGAGAAAGTTCCACAAACTGCTAAGAAGGTATATTTTTTTGTTTGGGTGAAATGTTCTGTAAATATCTGCTAGGTCCATTTGATTATGTCATCATTTAACTACAGTGTTTCTCTGTTTACTTTTCTTTGGATAACCTGCCTATTGTAGAGTGAGGTTTTGGAATTTACCACTATCACTATGTGATGGTCATTATCTACTTTTAGCTGTAGTTGTAGTGTTTCTTTTATTAACTTGAATGCTCTTGTGTTTCTTGAATCGATGTTAAAAATTGCAGTATCCTAGTGGTCATTTTTTCCTTCCTTTGATGAGCTAAGTAGTGTCTTTCCCTATCTCTTATTTTTGACTTGAAGCCTATTTGGTCACACCCGCTTGCTTCTTAGGTCTACTTACTTGGAATATTTTTTTCCACTGTTTTTCTCTGAGGTGATGTCTATCCTTAGTGGGAAGAAATATTTCTTGGATACAGTAGAAGAATGGATCCTGGTTTGTTTTGTTTTTTTTTTGTTCTTGGGGTTTTTTTGTTTTTGTTTTTGTTTTTTGGGTTTTTTTTTTTTTTTTTTTTTTTTTTTTTTTTTTTTTTTTTTTTTTTATGGTTTTTGTCTTCAGCTGACAGTAAGAGGATTTATTGTACACGAGTTACACTTGGCCACAAGAGAGAACAGAACTAGTGCAGAATGCCAAAATCCAGGGCAGAGGGCCAGAGGGACTGTTTTGGTTGTAAGGAAGGCAGTCATTTTCCCAGGTGATCTCAGTGAGGTGAAGTTCCAGGTCTACTGGGACTTATTACCGAGAGCAGCATATGGTCCAGCAACTTGTTCCAGTGTCATGGCCTCCAGCATCCCTCACTTCTGCTCCTGCAGGCTTCGTGGGTGCACAAGCTGGTTTACTTGGACCTCTGCTTCCTCTGCCTCCTCTTTCTTCTCTTGCGCTTCAGCCTGCACATTTTCTTCTTCTTCCAGCACTTCCACTTCGCTCTCACAGTACAGGAGTTTCCAGGAAGATGGCACTAAGATCTAGAGCTGGATCTAAACTGTTAGTCTGTGTCTTTTTATTGGGGAATTGATATCATTAAGGTTGAAAATTGTCACTGAGCAGTTTATTGATTCTTGGTATTTTGTTGTGGTGGTGTGTCTCCCTCCTTTTATTTGCTGGTCTGGAATTATTTACTGCTTATGTTTTCTTGGATGTAGTTAACCTCTTCAAGTTGAATTTTTCCTTCTACCACCTTATGTAGAGCTGGATTGGTAGGTAGATAGATAGATAGATAGATAGATAGATAGATAGATAGATAGATAGTAGATAGATACTGCTTAAATTTGGTACTATCATCTTTTTTTAATAGATAGATAGATAGATAGATAGATAGATAGATAGATAATAGATAGATACTGCTTAAATTTGGTACTATCATATCTTTTTTTAATCTATCTATTATGATTGAAAGCTTTGCTGGGTAGATGTTTCTTGGATGCAGTAGAAGAATGGATCCTGGTTTGTTTGTTTTGTTCTTGGTTTTTGTTTTTGTTTTTTTTTGTTTTTTTTTTTTTTTTGTCAGCTGACATCAAGAGGATTTATTGTATACAAGTTATACTTGGCCACAAGAGAGAACAGAACTAGTCCAGAATGCCAAAGTCCAGGGCAGAGGGCCAGCGGGACTGTTTTGGTTGTAAGGAAGGCAGATGAATGGGGCTGGCATCTGCAGTCTCTTATTAGAGTTTGTAGAACATCTGTCCAGGCCCTTCTGGCTTTTAGTCACTGTTTTTCTAAAGGGTCTGTTTTTTTGTTTTTTGTTTTTTGGTTTTTTTTTATATATTATTTGCTCCCCTCCCCCACCTCCCGGTAGCTTATAATAGTCATTCTTTGTTCTTTATGTTTAGCATTTGATTGTTATGTGCTGTGGAAAATTTCGTGTCCGACTCTGTCTGTTTTATATGCTTCTTGTTCTTTGATAGCTACCTCCTTCTTAGGTTAGGAAAATTTTCTTCTATGTTTTGTTGGAAATATTTTCTGTACCCAAGACTTTTCTTCTATACTATTATTCCTAAATTTGGTGATTCGGTGTCCCTGATTTCCTGGATTTTTTAGGTTCAATGTTTTCTTTGACCACCATAGTCATTTCTTCTACCTGGTCTCTCACGCCTGAGAGTCTACTCAGGCATCCTGCTGAAGTTTTTGTCCGACATCCCAAAGTTTGCATTACTAGTTTCCTCTCAGTTCGTGACCATCTCAAGCTAGTGATTCTACTTTTACTTTCATGTCTTGAGCCCCTCTCATCATCATCCCACTGTTTGTGTTTCACACACCTCACAGTTAGTCATGTCCTCTCTAACATCCTTACACACAGTCACAACAGCTCTTTGAAGTCGTTGTCTTGTGCTTCTGCTATACTGCATTTCTCTTGCACTACTGTAGTAGGGTTGCTAGGTCGGGGTGGAGACATATTGTCTTAGGTGTTAACGATCTGTTCTTCTGCTGGTGTCTAGGCATCCGAGATGATTGTGATTCTAAGCACTGATATCTAGTCTTTGCTGTGTGAGTGTTCTGTTCCTTAGTTTTTGTTGCCCTCTCTGGATCTTAGGAAAGTATGGTGGCTGTGGGTTGCTTCTGAGTCCCTGCCAGGTCTGGCCACCTGGGGTCCAGGGTAGATTATGTTTCTACATATTGGTGACTGATACAAAAGAATGGGGATGGAGTAGATGTGGGGACTGAGAGGATCCTCAGGAGGAGCTGGGTCCACTTCGAGGATTGGTGGAGTCCTCAGGGAGTGAAGGCAGCGATGGAGGACAGAACCCTGTGAGCAGTCTGCTACAAGCCCGGGGATGAGACAGGGGAATTTGCAATGGAGGACAGGAAAGGTAGTTAAAGATGACCTACCCAGTGTCTAGCCTGCTGTAGCCACTGGGTTTCCAGGTAGTTCTAGCTTTGACAGTTGACTCAAAGGAGCCAGAACGGGTGAAAAGGGGGTAGTGATAGGGTCCACAGGAAAAAGGAAAGCTAGGCTCACTGTAAGATGTAGTAGAGTTCCCAGGGAATGAAGACAGAGAGGGGGATAAGTCCCAGCAAGTGGTCTGCTAAAGGCCTGGAATTGAGATGGGAATTTGCAATGGAGGGCAGAAAGGCCTACTTGATTCCCAGGTTGGTAAGCCAGTGGGCTCCCAGGTAAAGTGCACCTCCAGGTAGTGCCACCTTGGCACAAGGGAATGGATATGTGCTGTGTGGGTGGTGGTAATGAGAGGGCCCACAGCAAGGAGCAGAGCTGGGTGGGCTGGGAAGGGCAGCAGGAATTCCAAGGTCCCCATGGAATCTTCTTATGTTTTAAAGACAGAGTCTCTATCTTTACATATGTGCCTTGACTAGTCTGGAATTCACTTTGTAGATGAGGCTGGCCTCAAACTCACAGAGCTCTATCTGCCTCTGCCTCCCAAGTGCTGAGATCAAAGGTGCATGCCACTACCCCCTGCCAATGGTAATTTATCTTCAAAAGTAATACAGCTAGGTTTAAAAGATGATTTCTATTAGTTGGTGGCAAAATCAATATTAAACTAACAACTCAAACACATTTTTGACTGAATTCAATATAACACAAAAGCTTTAGGATGAGTGAGTTCCCTTCTGAAAAGATACAAACACTCATTGGGTCAACCTGAATGAAGCAGATGAAAGGGCAGTGCTGTCCTCTCGGTCGCTACAGTCCTCTACAGTAACTATAGCAACTTGACTTAAACACACACACCACTCCCCGCCTTGGTTCACTCACTCTTCACACACTTTGACCTCTTACAGCAGCGTGGGCCCCTCATCTGGTGACTATGCAGAGGTGTGCAACCTGTAGAGACTAAGGCCCATCACACAGGATTAGACATCTGGGGCTCCTTGGCCCTTGCAAATCACTCTTTTGCAGATGAGATTTCATCATTAGATACTAGAATCCAGGGCTCCAGTACTACAAAGACATTCAAAAGCATACCACGCCCTCCCCAGACAACTATTTTATACAACAGGAGTTTTACAAATCCAAAATAATTTTATTCACTTTTTCATATTTTTGCTTTCATAAGGTGTTTAGCAAACATGCTAAGGCGACAGAATGTCTAGTTGGTCACGACATGCGACGCTGACCACTCGACTGGTGACAGTGGCAACCACACCCACCCAAGCTACGAGCCCCAGAGCATAAGGGGGTCTGCAGGAGCGCACCAAACCACACAGCAGTCAGCAACCTGAGGTAGGTCTCTTTACAGTACAAAAAACTTCTACACCAGTGTCAAACACTGATTAGCAAGAGCTGCTGAGGGGTGCAGACTTTGCAGAGGAGACTGAAGTGGGGAAGAACGGACCCCACAATCCTGAGCCCTGTTGCTGAACTCTGGAGCTGTGGGGTCAGGCAAATGAAAATGCCACCTACAACAGCAGCAGTGGCCCCGGGGCTGGGAACCAGCTGGCCGGGAGCCCGGGAGCTTCGTGGTGACCAGCCTTAGGAACCTGAAGCACGGAACACCGAGCAGACTGGATCTTGCTTAGAAATGACAGCAGAAGAAGGAAGGCAGAAAGAAGCTCTCCCTCTGAGGAATGCCAGGGGTTCTCATTCCTGAGAGGCAACGGGGTGGGGCTTTGGCCTCTGCTCTAACATAAACAGCAACTGACACCAAGACAGGGAAGCAGGAGCCCTGAGAATTCACGGTGCTCTGCAAGGCCTCCTGCAGCCCGTTGTACTGGGTTCCCAGTGGGGAGCCCAAGGAGCAGGCCATGGAGGGCCCACTGCTGCCATGTGTCTCCTCCAGGACACCCAGAGAGCCCAGCACCGTGAAACGACCAGCTGGAGAAGGAAACGCTGCCTTTCCTACAGCTAAGAGCAAAATGAGATCTGTAGTGCAGTCAACTGTACAAAAAACGATAGAAATGAATGTGCACTGCTGTTAGCACAGTGCTCACTTTAATAGAAAATAAATTGCTTACATTTTTACTGTAAATATAGGCTATGT
This sequence comes from Montemys delectorum, assembly GCA_019843815.1. Classification (NCBI taxonomy): domain Eukaryota; kingdom Metazoa; phylum Chordata; class Mammalia; order Rodentia; family Muridae; genus Montemys; species Montemys delectorum. The sequence continues at coordinate 29,605 of JADRCD010198553.1, read as the reverse complement.
ACAGAATTATATATAGACATAGCTACACATATAAAGCTTCATTATAGGCCACTGATACATTTATAGTAATGGTTCCCTGAACCTCTTAAGAGTGCAATTAAGAACAAAAACTAAATTTCACTTAAGTGAATAGGGAATAAATACAATAATCAAAATATGACTTTCCTTAAAAGTGAAACACACAACTAATCCTGAATTGTTGTGTGAGAGATAAAACTGGGAAAGGCGAAGTTTCAGCAGGACGGGAGGAGGGGCCCACACCAGGAAGAGAATGGCAATGCTCTGAGGAAGAGGCTTCGAGGACGGGAGGGGTCAGCCCTTGACGGCCACCTTGTTCTCTGCAGCAGCAAACATGGCATAAAATCTCGAACTGTCATTAGACAGAAGGACCGATGGGGTGTCAAACTCCACTACCTGCAAAGAAGGAGAGCATCAGGGGGTGACTGCGGAATGGTCCCAAAGACTCCCAGGATCCACTGCTGAGAAGTGGTGCCCTGGGGACAGGAGAGGGCTGACCTGACCCACAGGGTCCAGGGAGCAAGGGAGAGGCTGGAGAGAATGCATGCGTGCTTCCTTCACAAACATCCTAGTTCTCTCATCTCTGGATGAGAATAAAGAAATCCATCCGTATGATTCTATCATATAAACTACAGAGGAAACTACAGCTCTAGGTGAGGGCAAGTTGATTTGACTCCAGTCAGAAGAGGACAAAATCAGGATGCCTAATTGTCAGAGAGAAAAAGGAAGCACAGGATCAACATGACAAGTGCGCATTGCTATGCTAGGTTTTTTGTTGTTGTTGTTGTTTTGTTCTTCGAGACAGGGTTTCTCTGTGTGGCTGTCCTGGAACTGACTTTGTAGACCAGGCTGGCCTCGAACTCAGAAATCCGCCTGCCTCTGCCTCCCAAGTGCCACCACTGCCCGTTGATATACTAGATTTTAAGCAGCAAAATTCTACTGCATGTGAATGAATGAGTCACTAGCAGAGCTGTCTCCTGTTATTGCAGCTGCAAACCTATGTCTTTTCCTGTATCCTTTGCCTGGATCAATGGTCCTCAATCTTCCTAATGCTGTGACCTGTTAATATAGTTCCCCAAGTTGTAGTGACCCTAACTATAAGATAATTTTGTTGCTACTTCATAACTGTAATTTTGTTGCTGTTATGAACTGAAATGTAGATATGTGATTGCAGGCTATCTGATATGTGACCCTCAAAGGGGTCACAACACATGGGGGGTGGGGTGGGGGGGTGGAGAATTGCTGACCTAGAACGAAGGCATAGCCAGAGAGATGGCAGGGGCTCCCGCTCAGTGCTCCTAGCAAAGGGCAGCCTGCTAATGGAAAGGAGCATACAAAGAAACAGCCTGTCCTTTAGACACAGTGCTGAGGTGTGATGGTGGGTGCCAGAGACGGTACCCTGTATCTGGAGAGGAAGAGCAAGCACTGATTGCTAGCGAATCAGAGCCTGGGCTGGCAGAGCTGCAGGCTGACCATGAGCTCACTGCCCTCGAGGCTAACAGACCTCCTTTCCTGGGTTTGTCTATGTCTAGGGCAGCAGCATCTCACCTGTGGGAATGAGTGTACATATGATGTGAGAACTGCTGGCCTGACAGCGTTACAGGCTGGCCGCATGTCAGGATGCTGCCGGTCCTGGTGGCAATGGTATGTGAACGTAATTTTAGTTTTGCCTTTATACTTGTGTACTCTTACAATTAGTAACTTGGCAGAAGTAAGAAGCTACATATGTTACTAACAATGGCTCATAGTACCTACTTCTTATCATGCTAACAATGGCACACAGTACCTACTTTTACTGACCATCTGTGCTGGGTGCTGTGTTTAGTGATCCATAGTGCACTACTCAGCTAGGGTTCAATCCTTAAGACTAAGAGGGACAAAGAATGCTCACTGCTTTGAAGCAAGGAGATCAAGGCTCAGGAACTTGACCTCCACACAGTCACAGGAAGTGGGGTTTTTAATTAAGAAGGAAGACACAATCAAGGGAAAGGAAGGGAAGGAGAGAGTTTCTTTTAATTTTTTGAGACAGTCTCATATAGTCCAGGCTGGACAATATGACTCAATGTGTAAATGAACCTGAACTTCTGCCTCTAAAGTGCTGGGGGTACAGGTCTGTGCTAGCACACCCACTTTATGCAACAAGTCAGGGGCTTGTGCATGCTAAGCAGGCAAGCACCCTACCAATGACCCTGCCTCCCTGGCCTAGAATTCCTTTTAAAGAGCCTTCAGTCAAGGACCAGGCATGGTGCCACTCACCTTAATCCCAGCACTCTTGAGGCAGAATCAGGAGAATCTTTACGAGTTTAATACTAACCTGGTCTATATGGTGTATTCTAGGCTAGCTAAGGCCACATAGTAAAATCCTGCCTTTAAAAGAAAAACAAAAAACAAGCAGACAAACAAAAAGAACAACTCAGCTTCTCCTGGTCTGGATCTGAGGCTAAAATAACATCTCCTGGGTTTCCTTGGTTCCGTCAACCTCTTAAAAAAGTATCTACATACGCAGTAATAGCTCTGCATTTCAAATGTATGACAGAATCTCAGTACTAAAATTTTGCAAACAAAGACAGTGTCCTGCCTAGTTTTATGTCAACTTGACACAAGCTAAAGTCATCTAAGAGGAGGGAACCTCAACTGAAAACATGCCCCCATGAGATGTCCTGGAGGCAAGCCTGTGAGAGAGACATTTTCTCAGTGCTTCTCGCAGTATGTCCCACAAACCAAGAGTCTTAGTTCTGTGCCAACTCTTCTACTGTCGGAGGCCCTGAGGTAGGTCAGAGTCCGGAGCCTTGGCCTCCTCACAGTCAGGGAACATTCTCTGCTCCTTCTCAGTTGTAAGGAATTACTGAATACTGAAGATGAGATATAGCTCACTGAAAACACCACAGACGAAACACTCGATAGAAACAGATACCGTGGTGCCATTAGTATTATATTTTATAACATGTATATATAATAACATATGACAGTATTATTATATAAGAAGCCACGCTAGCCACCACCCATGGCTCATGTCACTCATAACTACTTAACTAGCTATTATGCAAAGAGCTGTAGTAGTGAGCACTAATGGGGGCCTCAGGCTGAGTGAGGCTGAGTCCCTTCTTAGGGAGCTTACAGGGGGCTCTCCCTACAGGGAAGCCGAGTATCATACAGATGAGGTAAAAGGTCTACAATGGGGAGTTTTGTGGAAGCTTTGGCATTTAAGTCATGTTCTTTAGGGGCAGGCAGTTTTAAGCTGGCCGACGGAATGCTCTGTGTATAGACAAGGTGAAAAAGCACAGAGGCTGTCTGTGGGCAATGGCAGCTAAGAGTGATGTACAGAAGGCAAGTTAAGACCAGACCATGTCGCCGGGCAGTGGTGGCACATGCCTTTAATCCTGGCACTTGGGAGGCAGAGGCAGAGGCAGGTGGATTTCTGAATTCGAGACCAGTCTGGTCTACAGAGTGAGTTCCAGGACAGCCACACAGAGAAACTCTGTCTCAAAAAACAAAACAAACAAACAAAAGAAAAAAAAAAAAAAAAGGACCAGAGCATGTCAAAGTATGGAGAACCTGGATGAGAGAAGTCTGGCACCACTCCATGGTGGCAGAAAGCAAGCCCAGGGTGGTCGATGCTTTGGCTTTGGGCAACTCTGGTGTGTGAGTAAGTCACCGAAGTGCATGTGCTCTCTGGCCTGTGTCACCACTTATGTGCCGTAGAAGTGTAAGAGCAAACCTGGGGCATAGGGACCTGTCTAATCAACACAAAGCAGTTATGGCTGCTTGGTGAATGCCCAGGAACACGGAGATGACAGGCAGCCCCGCCCCAGCCTCTTTTCTTCCCACACAAAGCCCCATGCCAATCGAGAGCTCCAGAGGAAGGTCTTACCTGTCCCTGGGCCAGCACCATGATCCTATCTGAGCCCAGAACTGTGTGCAGGCGATGGGCAATGGTCAGCATGGTGCAGTCTGCAAACGCTTCCCGGATGGTCTCTTGGATCAGCAAGTCTGTCTCTGTGTCCATAGCGGCCGTAGCTTCATCTAAGATCAGAATCTGCCAGGGAGCAGAGGACAGACAGCTCCAGTTACTTCCCCAAGCATTCTTGTCACCTCAGTTTACTAAGAGTATTTAAATCCTGTACTATGTACTGTTTCTTCTTAGTAGGTTCACACACGGATGTGTGAAAATGCCCTTTGCTTAGAATTCACATAACCTGTGTAGCAGGGATCTACTCAAACACGCCCACTTTCTCCATGACCCTCACGTGTAGATTAGCTTTTCTGGACTTCTTTCCTGTGTGTCCCATGAGGGGTGTATGAGGGTTCCAGCAGCTGATGTCTCCTGCAGCCTTTAATCTGCTGAGTCTGCAGTTCTACCTTAGCCAGAAACAAAGCTGTCCTTGAATTCCAAAGGCTGGGGTGGTGGTAGTGGGGGGGAACTTGAGAAACAAAACAAAGCCCAGCCATGGTGGCGCACACCTTTGACCCCAGTGCTTGGGAGGCAGAGGCAGGCAGATTTCTGTGAGTTCCAGGCCTGCCCTGTCTAGAGTTCCAGGGCAACCAGGGGAATGTGTTCAAAATATAATTCGTACATATGCAAAAGCTTGAAGAAGAAAAAGTTGAAGTAAAGATCCCTGGAAACAGTGTGCCAAGAGGTGCTAAGGATGACTGAGCAACTGCTGGTTAGAAAGTGTCACTCGGCTCGGAGGCAAGGAACCCCGAGTCTGGTGCCTGTAGACAGAGCTGCACCCCAGGGCTCCAGCTCCTTACCATTGACCACAGCACGTCACCCACGATGCAGCTCACCTTACAGTGACGCAGCAGGGCCCTTGCTATGCACAACAGCTGCCGTTCCCCAACAGAGAAGTTGTCCCCGTTCTCCATTACTTCAGATTCAAGTTTCAGAGGTAGCTGGGCAATCTAGAAAGAGACCAGAGGTTAGAAGTGTAAAGATACAAACCAAACCTTTCAGAATCCACCGTAAAAAGAAATCATTCTAGCCAGGTGTAGGGGCTCACACAATAATCTAATACTTAAGAGGCTAAGGCAGAAATACTGGAAATTCAAGTCACCAGGAGCTATACAATAAGACACTATCTTGCGCGCGCGCGCACACACACACACACACACACACACCCCTCCACCTCCCACCCCACCCCACCCCCAACCCATGCACAAAAAGAAAGAAATTATTCTGAAACAGATGAAAAAGAATTATTCTGGCTCACATGAAAGACTCACATGGTCACACATGTATAAGGACCTATATTATCTAGAGCAGTTTCATGTTTACAATATGTAATTCTGTTATGAAAATACCTCAGAAAGGTAAGATCCTATTGGATGTGGGTCCTTAGGTTTGGTTCTAAAAATATAATTTTACAAGAAATGGATGTTGTACTGGCTGGTTTTGTGTGTCAAGTTGACACAAGCTGGAGTTATCACAGAGAAAGGAGTCTCCCTTGAGGAAATGCCTCCATTAGATCCAGCTGTAAGGCATTTTCTCAATCAGTGATCACGGAGGGAGGGGCCTAGCCCACTAGGTGGTGCCATCCCTGGGCTGGTGGTCCTGGGTTCTATAAGAAATCAAGCTGAGCAAGCCAGTAAGCAGCATCCTTCCATGGTTTCTGTATCCACTCCTGCCTCCAAGTTCCTGCCCTGTGTGAGTTCCTGTCCTGACTTCCTTTGGTGATAAACAGCAATATGGAAGTAAGCTGAATAAACCCTTTCCTCCCCAACTTGCTTCTTGGTCATGGTGTTTTGTGCAGGGATAGAAACCCTGAGCAAGACAAATTGATACCAGCATAGTGGGGTATTTCTGTGACAGCCTGACCATGTTTTGGGGAGGACTGTGGAAGGACTTTAGGACTTTGAAACTTCGAGCTAGAAGAGTCATTGGGTGTTAAGAGCTCTGTGGGACTTCTGTAAGAGCTTAGAAGATAATGTTGAGAACAGTGCAGTAAATGGAGGCCTGGCTTGTGAAATTTCAGAGAGAAGATTAAAGACTCTTATCAGGGCTGTTGATGTTTTGATTGTGAAGATTCTGTGGTTTTGGTTAGTTGGGGCTGAAGAATCAGCTGTGATTAACAAGATTCCAGAACTACTGAAGTGAAACCTTTGCATTGCTGGGACTATTGGTGCCAATTATCTGGAGCTAAGAAATTGCAGTGATTAAAAAGAGATCAGCATCACTGAGGTGACATCTTCTGGGAAGTGTTTTCTGAGAGCACAGAGAATCTGTGTTCCAGAGATAGCCAAGGTTGTACCTTGTGCTGCAGCTGCACTTGGTAATTGTAAGAGTCACCCAGGTGGTACTGGTTTTGAAGGCATGAAGGGGTCATGAAGAGCAGCTGAGGGTCGGCACAGTGAGAGGCCATAGGAGGCCATTGGTGAAGCCTAGTTGCAGTGGAAGACAGTGTTTTAGTGATGCCAGTACCATGAATGACCACCAAGGACAGCAGCAGCAGTGGAGTACAGACAGCTGGAGCCTAGAAGACAAGGTGTGTGCTACAAAGGGCAGAGCAGGAGAAGAACCAGCGTGAGAACCGGCACCAATAGTCCCAGCAATGCAAAGGTTTCACTTCAGTAGTTCTGGAATCTTGTTAATCACAGCTGATTCTTCAGCCCCAGCTAACCAAAACCACAGAATCTTCACAATCAAAACAGCACCGACCTTGTTAGATAAGGTCTTTAATCTTCCCTCTGAAATTTCACAAGCCAGGCCTAAAATCCAGGCCCGTGGAGGAGCCCAGAAGATCGTGAGTGGATCCCAGACACTGGACAGTTAGAGTTTGATTTTGATTTTGATTGTGACTATGCCCTGATATTTTTCCCTCCTGAAGGAAGTCTTTTAGTGAAGCCCACAGTTAAGAGACTTTGAACTGTAAAAAAGACTTTGAATTTCAAAAGAGATTGGATATTTTAAAGGGATTGAAATTTTAATATGTAAGAATTTGTAAAGACTGTGGGACTTTTAAAGTTATTTAGATCTTGGGGATGAATAAGAAAGTAAGGGTGGAGGCTAAATAGTAATGTGTTTGTGTGTCAAGTTGACAAGGGGTCAGTTGTACTGGCTGGTTTTGTGTGTCAACTTGACTCAAGCTTGAGTTATCATAGAGAAAGGAGCCTCCCTTGAGGAAATTCCTCCATGAGATCCAGCTGCTGTAAGGCATTTTCTCAATATTAGTGATCAAGGCAGGAGGGCCTAGCTCATTTCAGGTGGTGCCATCCCCGGGCTAGTATTCTTGGGTTCTATAAGAGAGCAGGCTGAGCAAGCCAGGGGAGGCAAACCAGTAAGCAGCACCCTCCATGGCCTCTGCATCAGCTCCTGCCTCCAAGTTCCTACCCTGTGTGGGTTCCTGTCCTGACTTCCTTTGCTGTAATGAATAGCAATGTGTAAACCCTTTCCTCCCCAACTTGTTCTTGATCATGATGCTTTGTGCAGGAATAGAAACCCTGACTAAGACAGAGTCCCACTCCCAAAATCCAAAGCCTGGCCCATACTGGCAATCTTTTCTTTTTCTAAGCATCATGGAGTCTCTTCTTCAAATGAGATTGAGGCTACTCTATGTAAGATGGAAGCAAGGCTCATCTAACTGACAGGGCACTGGGTACTGGATTCAGGTTACAGTGCTCCACGCAACACCAGTAGTACCCATCTGCAGACTGGCTACTGGCACGGGTCTGCTGGGTTGCTCCATGACATCTGTGATCTATGGTACACTGCACATTACAGAATCAGCAATAAACTGTAGATCTTTTGTGTATATAGAATTTCTTAAGTTCTGACTAGCTATCATTAATATAGTCTCAGTCAATGAAGAGTATGGGGCCAATATGGCCATGAGCAATGTGGGCAGTAGGGCTGAGAGACCAACTTTAAGTCTTTGTTTATTATGTTTATTTGTATATATGTATGTTTGTGTGTGTGAGTATGTATGTGTGTTACTGTGTGTGTATGTGTTACATGCAGGTGTATGTATAATTGCATATATGTGTATATGTATATGTATGCATGTGTGTATATGTATATATGTGTGAGTGTGTGTGTGCCTGTACATGTATGTGTGTTACTGTGTGTATATGTGTGTTACATGCATGAGTATGTGTAATTGCATATATGTGTACGTATGACTATGTATATGTATACACGTGTGTATATGTGTGTTATGTGCATGAGTATGTGTAATTGCGTATGTGTGTGTGTATGACTATGTATATGTATGCATGTGTGTCTATGTGTATGTATGTATATGTGTGTGTGTGTGTGTGTGTGTGTGTGTGTGCGTGTGATACTTTAAGTATGGCAGTCAGCGACAACTGTGGGAGTTGGTTCTCTCCTTTGTCCATGTGATACAGGAACTTGAACTCAGGTGGTTAGAGACTTGGTGACAAGCCCCTTTACCAGTTGAGCATAACACTGTATGAGACCCTGACTTTGGGATGCATGTGACATGCCTATGAACTCCTGCTTAGAAGCATTCTTCCATAGACATCCTAGAGTTGGAGGGGAGGATGGTTGCAAGTGAGAAGGAGCCAGAACAGCATGCAGCACGCCCGCATCCCAAGCCTTACGATGCCACAGCCCTCCCTCAGTTCCACTTACACATTCCTTCATGTGCGTTCTCTCTAGAGCATCCCAGATCTGGTCTTCCGTGTACTGGTTGAAAGGGTCCAGGTTTGATCTAGGGAGAAATATAATAGAAACTGCTCAGAGGCCAATGTTTAACAAACCACATTTTTTTAAATTTTTTTTTAGACAGGGTTTCTCAATGTATTCCTGCTGTTGTGGAACTCACTCTGCTGGCCTGACCAGGCTGGCATCAAATTCAGAAATCTACGTGCCCTCTGCATCCCAAGTTCTGGGATTAAAGGTGTGTACCACAGCTGCCTGGCAACAAACCACATTTCCTTCCTTACTTCCTTTCTTTCTTTCTTTCTTTCTTTCTTTCTTTTCTTTTCTTTTCTTTTCTTTTCTTTTCTTTTCTTTTTTTTTTTTTTTAAGATTTATGTATTTATGTCTTCAGACACACCAGAAGAGGGCATCCGATCTCATTACAGATGGTTGTGAGGCATCATGTGGTTGCTGGGATTTGAACTTGGGACCTCTGGAAGATCAGTTAGTGCTCTGATCTTCTCCACTGATCTTAACCACTGAGCCATCTCTACAGCCCAACAAACCACATTGCAATGGCTGTCTGTGGTTAAACAGCACACACAGAAAACTGGATATCAGGCCCCCTATAGAGTCACAGGACGACACCTGAGATTGGGGCTCCCTGTTTTCTAAAACATAATTTAAAGTTTATTATTTGTATTACTCCACATAAGTTAGCTTTAAAAAATTTATAAATACCGATATGAAAATGCAAAAGAAACACAAGTGTATTTTAATCACCTCTGACACCTGGAAACATGATTTCCTTCAGCTATATCCCTCTTTGTATACAAACATAGAAAATGCCTTCTTGCCAGGCAGTGGTGGTGCACGCCTTTAATCCCAGCACTTGGGAGGCAGAGGAAGGAGGATTTGTGAGTTTGAGGCTCAGCCTGGTGTACAAAGTGAGTTCCAGAACAGCCAGGGCTACACAGAGAAACCCTGTCTCAAAAAAACCAAAAAAAAAAAAAAAAAAGAATAAAAAAGAAAAAGCCTTCTTTTTTCCTCGATTGTTATCTGAGAATTTCATGTAAGTATTTTGATCATATTCATGCTGTTTACTCTGACTCCTCCAGATCCAAGCTCCTTCACAGCCCAGCCAACTATGTACTTAAAAAAAAGTATCAAGTACAATCTGTGTTGCTCATATACTCTTGGATGTATAGCTTCCACTGGAGCATGGTCTCCCAGCAGTGCCCACCTCCCCTCTCCACACTGGAACTTTGTCTAGCTTAAGCTTGCCTGGGTCTTGTGTATGCTGTTTCAATTGCTGTGGATTTGTATGTGTAACTATCCCACTATGCCCAGAAAACATTGTTTCCTGTAGTCAGCCTGTGGCTCTTACAATCTTTCTTCCCCTTCTGAGTCTGCAATGATCCCTGAGCCGTGGGAAGAGGGACTGTGATAGAGATGTTTCCCATTTAGGGCTGAGCACTCTATAGTCTTTTATTCTCTGCACTTTGACCATTTGTGGGTCTCTGCTTTAATCACCATCTTCTCCGATGAGGGATAAGAGATGGATTAATCTCCAGGTCTAATGATGGGTTATTAGAAGTCGGTTTAGTATTATGTCCATTTAGGACAGTAATAGTAGTAGATGCTCCTCTAGGACCTGTGACATGTCTAGCCACAGGTTCTTGGAACCAATAAAGACGCTATGTATAGGTTTCACCTTGTGGAGCAGCCCTTAAACAATCAGAGACTGGCTGGTTACTCCATGCTCTGAGGGTCGCTACTGCACCTTGGACATGTCTTACCAGACAAGTCATTGCCGTAGTTCACGGGGTTCACATATGGGTAAGACTAGTGACTCCTTGCTTCTCCAGTAGCGTGCTCTGTGACTCGTGTGTGTGGTGTCCTCAGCAATAGTGTCACACAGTCAAGTTCTGAAGGGCAATCAAGAGCGTTGGCAATAGTCTGCAATGCTTCTTTGGGGAAGTGTGCCAATATCTCCAAAAGACATACTCCATTCCTGGCGTTGGCTTTTAATTTGTTAGCCTCTGGTGTCCAGTAGGGGCCATTTGCCCTGTTATAGGGTAATTTCATGCAGACATTTTGTATCTGTGTATGCATATATCTTAGGAAGGTTCTACAGTGGCTTCCTATTTGTTTAACTGATGGTCATCTCCCTCCTCAGTTACCCTTCCCTGTTTCATTACACTCCTGTAACTGGCTACACTGCTGCACTTCATCTCCCCTCCCTCTGAATATGCCCACTTAAGCTCCTCATCTCTGTGGCTGTTTCCAATGGAACACACACATCTGGAGACTCAAAGGAGAAAAATGCCTGTGGCATCTGCTCTGCCTTCCTAAGTCTAGGTCACCTCACCCAGAATGACTAATTTCAGCTCTACCCATTTACCTATAAAATTTCATATACAATTTTTTAAGTAATTTTATTTGATGGATGTTTTGTTGTATGCTTGTGCACTGTGGACATGCTGGTGCTCATGAAGGCCAGAAAAGGGCGTTGAATCCCCTGGAGTTATACACAGTTATATGCCACCATGTGGGTGCTTGGAATCAGACCTGGGTCCTCTGGAAGAGCAATCAGTATTTCTAACTACTGGACTATCTCTTTCTAGCTCAATTTCATTTTTTCTGAGCAGCTGAATAATATTGTTGTGCAAACGTATCACTGCCATTTATCATCTGATGGATATGTAGGCTGTTTTCTGTAGTGAATCAAGCAGCAGTGAACACGGATGAGTAAGTGTCTCAGCCATTTCAATTTTGACTTTTGAGAACTCTTTAGTTCCTTTTCTCATTTTTGTTTTGTTTTGTTTTGAGACAGGCCTGGAACCCATAGATCCACCTGCCTCTGCCTCTCAAGTACTGGAATTAAAGGTGTGAGCCATTATGACCAGCTTTATGTCTCACTTTTTTTTTATTTTGGTTTTGGTTTTTCAAGATAGGGTTTCTCTGTGTAGCCCTGGCTGTCCTGGAACTCACTCTGTAGAGGCTGGCCTCGAACTCAGAAATCCGCCTGCTTCTGCCTCCCAAGTGCTGGGATTAAAGGCGTGCACCATCACCGCCCAGCGTGTCCCACTTTTTTAAAATGAGTTGTTTGTTTTCTTGATGTTTGGTTTGGGTTTTTGTTTTGTTTTTTTGTTTTAGTTCTTTGTATATTCTAGATATCTATTCAATATAATACGTGAAGTCTTAGAGTAATAAGACAACTGGAGGAGATCAAGGGGAAACAACAGGAAAGGAAGAAGCCAAAGTATCTCTATTTGCAGGTGATATGATTTTCTACATAAATAACCCTAAAATTTCACCAGTAAATTTCTATAGCTGAATAAACACTTCATGTTGTGGATGGGCCAGGTGCTATTCTTGTTAACCAATCCCTTAATGAATAAAGGAGCTAATCACTGGGCAAGTAGGTGGGACTTCTGGGTTGGAGGGAGGAAGAGAGGTAGCAGGAGAGAGTTAGGTTCTCTTTGGATCGGGACAGCAGAGGGGTAAGACATAGCTGCTAGAGTTTCCTGGTATCATGGTGGATCCTCAAGGATTCACCACCAGAGGAATCGGATTTTAATAAGGCTTACAAGATTAGGCTTTAGTTGTTGCTCCCAGAGATTGCGTTACCACTGTTTCTGAACTAAGTTTGTGTTGTGTTTTCTTTCACACTCATCTGGGTTCAAGAGAGAAAGATATGGTGGCAAAGCGTAGGTTTGCCAGATATGCACCACAAAGGCCGTGGGGGATTTGAAGCACGAGGTTGACGTGGTAGTAACCAGCCAGTGGGAATCTAGTGAGCTGGGTAGAAAGATTGTAGAGTTCTGAGTTGGAGTCTCCATGAGATAAAATAGGTCAGCCATTGCTCGCCAGTGCATGGCCAGCCAAGCTGCCAGGGCAGAGGCACAAGTATGGGAACATGCCGGTTCTATTTTTTATTTTCCACAACACTTTCAGCAAAGTAGCAGAATACAAAACTAACACATAAAATCAGTGCTTTCCTATATACAAATGACAAATCAGAGAAATACCACCTTCCCAACACCCTCAAAATATGTGTGTTTGTGCATGTGTACAAATGTGTATATGTGTGTTTAAGATAATTCTAAATATGCAAGTGACAGACATATAAGAAAACTTTTAAGATATGGAAGAAAAAAAACCTGAGGGGATATCAGATGTAACAATCTCACATGCTCATGGATCAATAGGATTAACATATAAAAATGGCCATCCTACCAAAAACAATCTACAGATTCAATGCAATCTCCATCGAAATTTCAACATAATTCTTCTCAGAAACTGAAAAAACAATTTTCACTTTCATATGGAAACACAAAACCCCCAGGATGGCTAAAAATAATTCTGAACAATAAAAGAACCCCTGGCAGTATTACCATCCCCAATGTCAAGTTGTACTACAGAGCTATAGTAATAACAACAGCATGGTATTGGCATTAAAACAGACATGGTGATAAATGGAATCTAATTGAAGACCCAGATGTAAGTCCACATACATGTGAACACCTGGTTTTTAACAACAGAGCCAAAAATACACAGTGGAGAAAAGACAGCATCTTTAATAGATGGTGCTGGTCAAACTACTGGATGGCTCCATATAGAAGAATGTAAATAGATCCACATTTATCACCCCATACAAAATTCAACTCTCTAGTGGGTTCAAAGACCTCAACATAAGACCTGATAGTGTGAAGAATATCCTGGTTAGTTTTATGTCAACTTGGCACAAGCTAGAGTATAAGAGAAGAGGGAACCTAAATTGAGAAAATGTCTCCATATACCAGGGCTGTAGGCAAGCTTGTAGGGCATTTTCTTAATTAGTGATGTGGGAGGGCTCAGCTCATTGAGGATGGAGTCACCCCTGGGCTGGTGGTTCTGACCAGTTATCAGAAAGTAGGCTGAGCAAGCCATGTGGATCAAAACAGTAAGCAGCACTCCTCCATGGCCTCTCCTTAGCTCCTGCCCTGTTCTAAGTTCCTGTCCTGACTTCCTTCAATGATGAGCAGTGCTATGGAACCATAAACTAAATAAAGCCTTTCCTCCCTAACTTGCTTTTGGTTGTGGTGTTTTATCACAGCAACAGTAACCTCAAATAAGACAGAGAGAGTATGAAATAGGCTTGAACTCAGTAAAAGACTTTCTGAAGAAGGCACTGTTAGCACAGGCACTAAGATAACAATAAATAATAGGACCTCATAAAATTGAAAAGCTTCAAGCATGGGAAAGCACCGCATCATCCAGACAACTTTGCAGACTATAGAATGGGAAAAGATTTTTGTCAATTACACATTTGAGAAAGGATTAATATCTAAAACATATTAACCACAACAACAAAAAATCAAGAACCCAATTTAAAAAATAATGGACACAGATCTAAAAGTTCTCAAAAGAGGAAACACAAATGGTTGAGGACCACTTAAAGAAATGCTCAACACCCTTAGTAATTAGGGAAATGCAAAACACAACTACTTTGAGATTTCATCTTACATCAACCAGAATGGCTAAGATCAATAAAACAAACGACAGTTCAAGCTGGCAAGGATATGAAGAAAGGGGAACACTCATCCATTGCTGGTGAGAGTATAAATTTGAACAACCACTACAGAAATCAGTGTAGCAATCCTCAGGAAGCTGGGAATAGATTTACTTCAAGATCTAGTTATATTGTTGGGCATACGCCAAAAGGATTCTGCATTCTTCTATCGAGACACTTTCTCAACCATGTTCACTGTTGCTCTATTTATAATAGCTAGTAATTGGAAACAGCCTAGATGTCTATCAACAGATGAATGGATAATGAAAATATGGTAATTTACACAGTGGACTATTATTCTGCTGTTTGAAAAATGAAACTATGATTTGCTGGCTGGTAAATGGATAGAATTATAAAAATGTCATCCTGAGTGAGGTAACCTAAACCCCAAAAGACAAACATAGTATGTATTGGGCACTTAGGCAACAAGTTCATATAAGTGACACAAAGATAATTGGGCTTACTTTGCTGCCTAAGTACGTGGATGATGGCTATTTAACCTTCAACAGGAATACTACTATCTGTAGAACCACGGAGGTTGGGTAGAGAGTAAGGACGAGCAGTAGGGTTGGTTCTCTGAAGGAAGGGGAATAGAGTATATAGTTAGAGAGCATGGAGGCTGGTACCTGAGAATTAAACAAAGGTGGGGACAGAAGAGTGCGGTAAAGGAAGGAACATGGGGATGGACAGTTAACACTAAGGGCCATCAGAGGGCTCATATAGAAACCTTTGATGTACAACGATCTACAGTGGTGACCTGTCTGTATGGTACGCTGGTACATGAGTGGCACAAACGTTGTGTATATAACCAACCACTATCAGACCGGATTTAAGACCTGCTCCATGAGGTAGAGCCCACGCTTGACACTGCTCAGGTGGCCAAGAACTTAAGACTAGAAAGTCCATGGACCTGAGAAGAAACCAAATATTTACTGTTCTGCTACAAGAACATTGCAATGAAATGACGCCCAAGGACATTCTGCTATACCCATAGATCAGTGTGTCACTCAGCCGCCATCAGAGAACCTTCTCCCTGAAGTAACTGGGACCTAACACAGAGACCAACAACTGGACAGTGTGCAGAGAGCGGGAAACTTGGGAACACTCAGCCCTAAATCTGATGTCTGCATCAAATCCCTTCCTTCAAGGTTCAGTGAGTTATGCAGAGGAGGAGGCAGAAAGATACAGTAGGACTGATGTGCGCATAAACGCATAGAGGCTGTGGCAGTGCGCATAGAGCCTGTAAAGGTTCAAGCTAGACATTTGAGTTTTCAAGCACACTTAAAGGCAGGCCCCGTGCCCAGGAGTAGATATACAACACAGATGAATGCGAAAGTATCTTTGTCTCAGATTGCTCTGCTTGCAATTTTTTGCTTGTTTGTTTGTTTGTTTTTACTTTACAGGTCCTTTTCCTGTATATTATGGTTTCCAATTATGTGTTTTTATGGGGTTTGTGCACAATTTGTGTATTGTATCTGTCTGCATGTGCACGCTTTTTTTTCTTCTTCTCTATTAATTTGTTTTATTCTTGTCTTTCTATTTGTCCATTTGAGAGAGAGGAAGGGAGGGAGAGAGAGGGAGAGGGAGAGAAAAAGAGAAAGGGAGGGAGAGAGAGAGAAAAGTTGGAAGGTTAAGAGGTTAAGGAGGTGGGAAGATCTGAAGTAAGGGAGGGGAACCTATGGTCAAAATATATTGCATAAAAAACCCTTTATTAAAAAAAAAATCACAGACCTCCCTCACACTCGTCTGACTTCCCAGAGCAGCCTCTTCACCTGCTGCAGGGCACCAGGAGCAGCAGACACCAGCGACGTGACCATTCCCTAGCCCAGCATTCTCACAAGAATCCCACCATGATGGACACATAAGCCTTAAGGACTCCTGAGCTCTTGTTCACTCGCAGCTCCCTAAGACCAACACCTTAGTCCTCTCTCAGGCCAGCAGTATCTTGTTTATGAGACATCTCAATTTTGCCTGCCATTCCATGGGCATTGACATTAATGGTCAGACCTCTTTCCTGTGGAAGGGAAGCCACCTCTGGACTCCCAAAGGATACCGTCTATTCAGTCCTAGGCTTGGGGCCAGCTTTCTGGTATAAAGGAAGGACACATTGCACTAGGGTCTAGGGTCAAGTTGCAATAGTCCTTTACTAACATTTTAGCTGAGAATCTACTGAATCTTTGGGGAAATTCTCTTCAAGGGACATCTGTAAAGACCTGAAGGTGACAACTGGGTTAAACGCTTGTGCTGGCTCTATGGTTATGGGCAGAAGCCTCAATACTTAGCTCCAAATAAAATGCTTAGTCCTGAAAAAGACCTAAACTCCAACAGGTGGCAGCAAAGTAAGCCCAAGTTAATTATCTTTGTGTCACTTATATGAACTTGTTGCCTAAGGACCCAAGGATATTGGTGACATGTAATCAAGAGCTCCAGCACATGACATCACCAGGAGGAGAAAATGCTGAAGCAAGGGCCTCAGCAGTGTTGACTATGTGAACATGGGTGAGAATTCACTTATTTACTGCCATACACTAAGTACCTGTGTGCCTACGGATTTTGTTTAGTCTATCACACCTCCAATGTGAAGTGAGACCTGTAGGAAGTGACTAGGATTTTCACTAAGAGCCTGGAAGCACTCAATCCCAGCATTCAAGAGGAAGAGGTGGGCATATCTCTGAGTTTGAGGTTAGCTTGGTTTAACATAACCAGTTCCAGGCCAGCCAAGACTACAAAGCAAGATGCTGTCTTTTAAAAAAGATAAGACAAGAAAGAAACAAAAGAAAAAAGATTAGGTCATAAGGATGGGGCCTTCATGATAGGATTATGAAGCATTAGCATCCTTCTAAGAGGAAGACACAGAAGTCACTCGCACACATGCACGGGTTTCCTGCATAGGAAAACATGACAAGAGAGATGGCCCTCATTATGCACCAGTCTTGGACTTCTGGCATGTATGAATTGTGAGAAATCTCTGTTGTTTAAGCTTTCCAGGACGTGGTATTTTATTAGAGCTGCCTGATCAGATGAAGGTAGCTACAAAGCCTGCCTTGAATGAATGAGTTCAAATGCTATTCTGAAGAACAAGTCTTGGGTTGCTAAGACTTTTGAAACTGCTAAAAGTTAAACAGGAAAGTCAACATTACTTTTCGATGGTTGTAAAATAAGAAGCATAATCTACTTCTTGTATATAGTTTTTATTTCCAAAGAACGGTAACTTGACTGGAAATGGACAGAAATCATGGAAACCCTTGTTTTAGGAGGCAATTTAAGGACAAAGATAGAAAAGATGATTTTCTTCCTAATTACTATTCAACATGCCAAAAAAGGGAAATTTATATTATATATTAAAATATATCTAATATATAATATATTATTACATTTAAATGTCAGAAAAAAACATAATTTGAGACTTAATATCAAAAATGGAAAAGCCTGAAATATGTCAACCTATGTGCTTGCCAAAGGAAGAATCAGAAAGAGCAGCACTGCTGGCTGTGGAGGGGCAGCCTTGCAGAATCCTGTTTGAAGCAGATCAAGGTAGACAAGGCCAATTCTCCCCTACAGGTTCACTGGTTTACTCACTTGGACTGCACAGTGCCCATTGCCATGCATGACTGCAGACTGACCTGGACAAACAGCTGAAACAACAGGCCACTGTCAGGCACAGCCACACCCACCAGAAACAGCCAAGTCATGAAACCAGCACAACTGTGACAGTTCCAGCAGCACTGAGCTGAATGCTGCCATCACTGCCACTCTGTCTCTTGCTTTGAGGTTTTGGTCTCTGCGTTCTTGGGAACTTTCTGCATTATGATTCATTTTATATCTCTTCCCAAGAAAGTTATGTCTGAGTCTTTTTAGGAAAGCCCTAAACTTTACATTGCCTGGCCGCTATTTGGAAGTCCTCCTTATGCTCTGAAGGTTGTTAAGCGCAGATAAGCATATAGCTAGAAATTCTTCTTGGGCCATCTGCCCCTGAGCAAACTCAAACAGTATAACTGGTGCAGGGTAAACAGAGACAACTGACAAACTGAGTGGCCAGGAGGTTACAGATTCAAGCCTCTGTTTAGTATATGCTTAGAGAACTCTGAAAATGTAGTTTAAAGATGGAGTCATACGGGGGAATAGAACTCAGTAAATAAGATGGATTGACTTAAAATAACTTCTCCTACTTTACAGCGTAGATGATGAAACAATATAGTAAAGGAGTTAGGTGTTGGTGTTTGTTATTCATAAAAAGATAGTTCAGATATTTTCTGTTTGTCTGGAGTGCTTTCCAACTGCAAACACTGCCAGCCTGAAGACAGGCTGTCATGTAATAAATGTGTTTGCTTTGGAGGAGACATTCTTTAGATTCTTTGGAGTTACAGGGCTGATAATAATAAAATCTGTCCAGTTTGTACTTTCTAACTGTGACTGACCTTGTAACCCTGGACATCCAACGAAAAATCAGACACATAATATATACTTCTTGGATAATCATTATTCTTTGTTCTGTAAAATCTGTTTAACTAAAGAAGCACTCAGACTGCTAGTCAGTCAGAGCTGCAAGATTGACCACCTTGCCTGACTCACTCCTCCCTCCCCTCACCAACTCCTTATCTCCTCTGTGAGCCAAAGGTTGGGGAAGGCCCCTGGCCCCTGACCTTAGCAATTTGACCACAAAAGCTTTTATCTGTCACCTGTACACCTTTGAAAACCAAAAGGCCCCAGGCTAACTGCCATGCATGCATGCATGCATGCAGCTGCTTGCTGGGCTGCTGGCCCCACCCTCAGGGTACAGAGTATAAACTGAGAACGCAAACTGGACTCAGGACCAAAGCCTTTTAGGAGCTGTCCTGGCTTTCTCTACCAGTCATCTCCTCTCTCCCACTCTCAATGGTGTCAGAGTGCTCATTCTCGAGATTCCCAAAACAGGTTCAATTCCCCAGCACCAGAGAAAAGGAGGAGAGGGGATCAGAGCTGGTAGAATGTGAGGATGGTAGAAGCAACAGGGGAAGGTTAACTCCCAGCCCACACAGCAGAGGGGGCAGGACAGGGTACACAGGGGTGGTGGTAGCAGCCAGCCTTTGTGCTCCTATCGTTGGCCAGGCTTGGAACTTACAGTATGCTTATGAATTTATTCCACCTACATGACAACAGCACTTGAAGGATCACCATTGTAGGGGTGAGAAAACAGGCTCAAGAGTGGTAACCTGAGGCTGGCTCATGGCTCAGCGGGTAAGAGCACTGACTGCTCTTCTGAAGGTCCTGAGTTCAAATCCCAGCAACCACACGGTGGCTCGCAACCATCCGTAATGAGATCTGATGCCCTCTTCTGGTGAGTCTGAAGACAGGTACAGTGTACTTACATATAATAAATGAAAAAAATTTAAAAAAAAAAAAAAAAAAAAGAAAAAACGAGTGGTAACCTGTTAAAAGGTCCTGGGACAGAAATCTGAGCCAAAATCTTTCTGATCTCTGGACCCCTGTGGCAGAGCCTTGCTCAGACACTTGGCTAATTAAGCAGCACACAGGGCAGAAGCTGCCTCATCACCGCAATAGGAATCACAGGCTCATGGGAAACACAGGCCCACGTGGTGGCTTGGCCATCACCCAGTCCTAGCCAGGCTCTCACCTGACAGTGCCACTGAACAGCACTGGCTCCTGAGGAATGATGGCCAGTTTGCTTCGGAGGTCAGCCAGGCCGATGTCACTGATTCTTATTCCATCAATCTTGATGCAGCCTCCAGATAACTCCACCAGACGGAAGAGGGCCATCCCCAGAGAGGACTTCCCTGGGCAGTAAGAAGAGGCAGAAAAGTGGCTCTGTGAGTAACTTCTGGAAAAATAAAACTGGCTTATTGTGATGGCTAACATCAATGTGACTACATACGAATCAAGTAGGCAGTGAAGTGCCCAGGTGAGGGGCTTTCTTGATTGGATCCTTGGAGGTGCAAAGACCCACCTGAATCTGGGCCACGTCTGTTGGTGGCAGCCCACATAAGAAAGCATGGAAGAAGGAAGCTTTTGCTTCTTGCCTGCTCGCCTTCCCTCTCCATGGCAACTTCACCTATCCTGCTGTTAAGGTATTCCTTTCCTGTACCAGAACCTACTTCCTAGGGAATTAATCCCACGTAGACCGACAGCCATTTGAGACACAGCCTTGTGGGCGGAGTAACTACCAGTTCTTGGCTTCTGTCATCTCAGCCACCAACAGATTAGCTAGACCACAGCTTATGCCACTCTTAATAAATTCCGTACATGTAGATACTCATTCTATCATCTCTGTTCCACTAGAGGACCCTGACTAATACAGATCTGGTACTAGGAATGGTTCTAGAGAAACAGAGTTATAAGGATAAGAGTTTTAAAGCACCTGCTGGAATAGGCTTTACAATCTGCCAGTACTTAACAGTTGCTGACAGCCCTACAACCAGGGCAGTGTCCCAGTCTGGGGTCAGGATCCTCCTTAGCTGTCCCCCAAACCACAGGACTCTCCCACATCATATTCAGCCTTTCTGCACAGACCTATCCATCCCCACACTCTTGGCTGGGAACAGGAGACTCAACCTTTGAACCAGGCCAGTCTCCTCTGCCCATCCCGTTTCCTTCCATGCAAGCAATTTCCAACCTCTAGACTGAACCCCAATATCTTCTCTTCCCCCTGACCCAGTCCATCTGTGACAAACTCAGAACAAAGTAGCAAAGGAAGTCCACACAGCCAGATCTCCTCACAATAGGAATACCAACTACAGGAAGCGTCAAGTCAGTAACTTCTCCAGGCTGTGGCAATGCTTGCCAGTGAGAACTACCCAGATGAACTGCAGAGAGCAATCAAACACCTCCTCAATGAATGAAATCAAGGAGGCCAAACGCCCGCATGAAGCCAGAAAAAAAACATAAGCAGAAGGCTGATGGAGGTGACGGAGATGATCCAGAATCTGAGAACGGAATTCAATCTGGAGACAGAAATGGTGAAGAGGGGTCTCAGGTTGAAATGAAGATGGAACTGAAAACCCCAAAGCCCAACTAGGAATGCAACAGGAGGCCTTATAAACAGAACAAGTCAGGCGGAAGACAGAATCTGTTCTCCAGATAAGACTGCATCTAGATCAAATGGATCTGTTCCCCGGCAAAACCCATCTATCTACTGCGCCTTCGAGAAACACTGCTCAGCTTTGAACACCAACACCACTGCCTCAGAGTGAAAAGGTGACAGGAGAACCGGAGCACGCAGGACAGGGAGCAACAAGGCATCAAACTAAAACTAATCAGAAGGGGGGGGAAGGGACACTTCATCCTCATCATGGGAACAACTAACCTAACCGAGATCAATCACATCACTACCCTAAAAATGCACACCAAGCACTGGGACACCTGGTTCCATTAAAAAATCTACGACTGGCGCTAAAGACACAGAAACATCAACCCATTAATAGTAGGTGATTTCAGTAATTAAAAAGAAGAAGTGATGGAAGAAATAAACTTCCTGAAATTAAGTGAAACTTAAAAAACAACATAGCAAAACCTCTGGGACACACTGAATTTCCTACAAAGGAAATTTTTACTTCAAAAGGCCTGCATTTAAAAAATTAGAAAGTATACAAATGGCTTAATGATGCAACTCAAAAAGTTAGAAAACAAGAATAACATAACATATTTCAAGGATGAATACTGTCATCATGTGGGTCATTTATTAAGCTTTATCATGGCTCCTCGGATAAACCTTCCTCTGAGGTACACTAACTGTTGTCCCTTCTACACTGACCCTTCAGCCAACCACAAAATAGTTAAGAATGGTCTCAGCCTCCAGACCCTTAACAGCAGTTCAGGTGACTTCTGAAAGGGGGCTGAGGGACCATCCAACTCGTCCCTCTTCTTGTTACTCTGGACATTTTTCTGGGACTGTGATGGCTAATCTTGGATGTCACCTTGATTACAATTGGAGCTAAAACTGCAAAATGGAGGGTTCACCTGTGAGGGGTTTTTCCTTAATGGAAGAAGATCCACTTCTAGTCCAAATCTTTGAGGTAGGAACCACAAGATCTTTAATCCAGGTCTTGACATGGGAAAGCACACCTTCAAAACAGATCTAATCGAGGCCATTCCTTGTGCTGGAAGCCTGTATATTATATAGTATACAAGGACGTGGAAGAAGGAAGTGCTCTCTCTTGCCTGCTTGCCATTGCCCTGTTAGCAAGTCTATCCCTTCACAAGCATTAGAGCCTACTTCTTCAGGATTCCAGCACACACTGAAGACTAGCTGAGACACCAGCCTCATGGACAGAACTACTGAATTTTGCACTTTCTGTTCACAACCAGCCATTGTTGAATTAGCTGGACTGAAGCTTGCAAGTCATTTTAATAAAATCTCCTTTCTACACAGACTCTTTATTATGAATTCATTCTTTAAGTTGTTGTGATCATAACAAGAAAGCTATAAAAATATGTTCTGGGGCTAGAGAGATGGCTCAGTGGAGCACCTACTGCTCTTCCGAAGGTCTTGAGTTCAAATCCCAGCAACCACATGGTGGCTCATAACCATCTGTAATGAGATCTGATGCCCTCTTCTGGTGTGTCTGAAGACAGCTATAGTTTTATAACATATAATAATAAATCTTTAAAAAAAAAAAAAAAAGAATATGTTCTAGCAGGTGTGAGAGAAGGGGGTGCCCCAGTGGGCCCATGCCGAGGCATCCCTTCCCTTCCCTCCCACCCCCACCCCGCCAGGGACCAGACACACACTGGTATAGTATAGAATAGAGTTTATTTAGGGCATGGGGAGGGGAGTTAAGAAGGTAGCAAAGGCAGAGAAAGGTAGAGAGAAGGAGAGAGTAGATAAGTGGAGGCCAGCCATGACCACGTGGAGAAAGTAGGAAAGGGAATGGAGAGAGAGGTGGAGCAAAGGGGCAAGAGGCAAGGGAGAGAGGCAGGAGTAAGAGAGAGAGCGGAGGGGCCAAGCAACCCCTTTTATAGGGCCAGGCTTACTGGCTGTTGCCAGCCAACTGTGGGGTTGGAGTGCAGACAGAACACCAACGTAAGTTCTGATACTTGAGAACCCTGACTAGTTCAGGAACTCAGAACTAAAACTGCTGGGGTAAGAGCTCCTTTGCATCAACTAACTTTCTGTCTCATTAGCTCTTTAAAAACAAATTAGAGAAATTTCAGATCCACTCAACATCCTTCCGGATCAATGTGATTCTTTGGCTGCTGTGGTACTCCAAAAGTAAAGAGAAGTAGATCTCATGACTGCTCAGGATGGGATCCCGTGCCCTCATCCAGAAACAATGATGCTTCACAGAACATTCTACCCTGTCTTTTAAACTTTTTAGTTAAGCTCCTCCTGGATCAAATGACTGTCATGATAATTCCACATTAGGACAATGGCTACCCTTGCTAGGTCTCCTGCAGGGTATCCCATGGTCCAGTCTTACTCCTTTAGCCCTTTGTCTAATTGACTATTTTCAAACATTTCTCCAGGAAGACATTGGACAACCACATAATCCACCACAGCCAACAAGCTGGAACTCTCTTCCTGCTACATGAAGTCAACACAATGTTCCCCCATCCCCATATCTTAAACATAGATCCCAACAACCCAACTTTGTCTGCCCAGCAGGAAACAGCCAAATGAACATGATATTCCTCTTTCTTTTGATGCCCTTTGGGCCTGGCTAATAACCCAGAAACCTCAGAGCAGAGATAACATCTACAGGCAGTTCAGGGTACAGGAAGTTCCAGTGAGCAGATAAATACCTCCATTGGTATTTAAAGCACTGAGACTACAGGGAAACAAATATGCAGATGGTATCTTCCACCCCCAAATTCCCCTTTACAGACTATGGAACACCAAGTTCCATATACACATATAATCTGCATCTACACATATAATCTCCACTCTTGCCAAGACACAAGAGACTACCGCCCTTGATTGTTCTGACCAAATGATAAAATGCTTCCATAAAGGTCAGTCTCTTTTATTTCCTGGTCTCCTCAATCAATCCCACTCTAACCACTGCACCTCTGAAGGCCGTCATCATTTCCCTTTCCTTGTGGCAGACCTTAGGGTTGGAATGGGGCTACTAAACTGGATGAATTAAAGCTCCATGGATTTAACTGAGCTCCTGAGTAGCTGGGCCAGGTAACACCACTGACTGTCAGAGACACAGTGAGTATAGTTATCATACAAGGCAGCCAAGCAAAACCAAGTCTACAACGGTCTGACCTGTGGGCAGATCAGGCAAAGAGATTTTTATGGTGGCATGAGCCATATGGACCTATGGTACTAGCTAATCAATTATGGTATTCCCGAGTATGATATAGATAAGAAACCTGCTGCATTTTTCTTTGGTCTATATAAGCAGAAAAATTCTTAAACAAATGGAAGAAAGACTACACTGCATCAGAGCAATAAGGAATCGTGGCCTGTGAACCAATATCTAGATGTGAGCCATTTTGCAGACCCAAAACGCCTTGAATGAGAGATGGACAGGTCCCCTGAGGAAAGATCTTGAGATTTACTGTTACCTTACCCCATCCTTTCCTAGGGGACCTATGGCCTTTTACAAGGATAACTGCACACTGGGGGAAAACAAACTATCAAACTTGCTGGGGTCTATTGGACTATCAAACTGGCATCTGGAAAACACCAAGATACATTTTGTCCCTCTAGTTAAAGTAGAAGTTTATGGCAATATATTGGCTGGTTTTGTGTGTCAACTAGACACAAGCTGGAGTTATCACAGAGAAAGGAGCCTCCCTTGAGGAAATGCCTCCATAAGATCCAGCTGTAAGGCATTTTCTCAATTAGTGATCAAGGGTGGGAGGGCCCACTGTGGGTGGTGCCATCCCTGGGCTGGTAATCCTGGGTTCTATAAAAAAAGCAAGCTGAGCCGGGCAGTGATGGTGCATGCCTTTAATCCCAGCACTTGCAAGGTAGAGACAGGAGGATTTCTGAGTTCGAGCCTGTCTCTACAGAGTGAGTTCCAGGACAGCCAGGGCTATTCAGAGAAACCTTGTCTGAAAAACCAAAAAAAAAGCAAGCAAGCAAGCAAGCAAGCCAGTAAGCAGCATTCCTCCATGGCTTCTGCATCCACTCCTGCCTCCAAGTTCCTGCCCTGTGTGAGTTCCTGTCCTCACTTCCTTTGGTGATGAAGAGCAGTGTGGAAGTGTAAGCTGAATAAACCCTTTCCCTCTCCGACTTGCTTCTTGGTCGTGATGTTTTCTGCAGGAAATATACTTAGAAGTTTGGAAAAGTCCCACATTGGTTCTATGGTCTGTAAATTGAGGACTATTATCCTTAGATAGACCAAATGGAAGCCATTGGAGTTGCCTTTACTAGGGAAAACAGTACACCAAACCCAACATCCACTTACTGGAAGAATGAGAACAGTTTGAAAGACCCAGCAGTGGTGCCACCACGTATCTCCCTCTAGTGCTCTGATCCAGCCTGTGCGGAAGACAGATAGACCCCAGAGGATGAACACTGACAATTTTAATCAAGCAGTGACCCCAGCTGCAGATGCTGCACCAGATGCTGCGTCCTACCTTGATTACACTGTTCATCTCTTGCTACTCGGTATGCGACTATGGATCTAGCAAATGCCATTTTCTATGTACCTGTCCATAAGGAATACCAGAATCAATCCGATTTTAGTTGGCAAAGCCAAGAATATACCTTCACAGTTTTACCTTAAGGATATATTAACTCTCTAGCCCAGTTTCATAACATAGTTTGAAGGGATATTGATTATCTGTCTCTTCTACAAATATCACATCGGCCCACTATACTGATGACATTATGCTGATTGTACCAAGTGAGCAGGAAGGATCAAACACTTTGAATCTGTTGGTAACACAAATGCAGAGATATTCTTTCCAAGATGAAGGATAAGTTATTGCGCGTGGCTCCTCCTACCACCAAGAGAGAAGGACAATCCTTAGTGGGTGTGGTGTTCTGAATGAGAATGCCTCCCACCCCAGGTTCACGTGTTTGAATACTTGGTCCCCAGTCAGTGGAACTATCTGGGAAGACTTAGGAAGTGCAGGCTTGTTGGAGGTGGTGTGTCACTGGGGGCAGGCTTTAGGGTTTCAAAAGCCGTGATAGTCCCAGTTACCTCTTTGTTGGGGTTTGTTCTGTAGCTACCCATTGCAATGCTAAATTCTATATCAGAAGTCTAAGCTTGTAAGTGACTTCTAAGGTTTACAAGCTTTTGTTACGCACACCTTGTTCCTTGATTTAAAACTATTGGTTAAATAAAATTGGCTACAGCCAATTACTGGAGGAGTGACCTGGTTGGGGGAGAGAGATGAGAGGAAAAGGAAGGAGGAGGAGAAAGAGGAAGCCGCCTAGAGGAGAGATGAATGATGAGCACATGGCCAGGAGAAACAGCACGTATCTGAGGTACAACACTTGCTGGGGAGGTAGCCAGGGCAGCAGTTAGAAGAAGGTTAGAAGGGTTACCCCCAGTAATTGTCAAAGCCAAATAAAATAACCATAGTCTGAGTCTCATTTATTTGTAAGCTAGTCGGGGATAAGCTTACTGGAGCTCTCTCTGCCTTGTGTTTGTGGATCAGGACATAGCACTCTCAGCTACTGCTCTACCACCATGCCCGCCCACCTGTGCCGTGCTCCTGCCATGATGGTTATGGTAGTCATGATAGCCTCTGAAACTGTAAGGCCCAGCAAACTGTTTCCTCCATGAGCTGCCTTGGTCATGGTGTCTCTTCACAGCAACAGAGAGGCAACTAGGACAGTGGGCCTATTTGGATTCTGGAGACAGCACATTCCTCACTTGGGTGTGTTACTCAGGCCCATATAACAAGTGACTCAGGAAGCTGCTAGCTGAGTGGGGCCTGGAACAGGAGAAGGCTCTTCTCTTCAACAGGTCCAGGCTGCTGTGCAGGCTGCTCTACCACTGGAACTGTATGATCCAGCGGACCTGATAGTACTTGAGGTGTCAGTGGCAGACAGAGATGCTCTGCGGTTGTAAGTAAATCACAAAGGAGCCCCTTGGTATTTTGCAGCAAGGCTCTACCATCACCTATAGACAACTGTTCTCTCTTGGAAACAGTCCTTGGCCTTAGTAAAAAATGAACTGTCAGGAGCCATCTAAGACAAGGAATCATCTAAGACAAGCAGCCTTCCTGAAAGGTGGCCCATTGTTGCATGTTTGTGATCGGTCAGCTCAGGATTGCTTTTTGCAGCTGATACGCTTTTCCTGTCATTATTAATCTAATAATCGCTGGACATTAGCCCACCCTATTGATCAGATTTTCTACAAATCAACATAAAGATGAACTTTCACTAATTAATGCTATTTAGATGAATTAATGACTTTAGAATTCTTGATTTGATTCAAATGATTTTAGAAAGAAAGTTTTAAGTGATGGCCTTAGTTGCTTCGCTAGAAAGAGGTAGTAAAGCTAGAATAAAGAATAGAATGTGTCCATTCCTCGTATAGTAAGTAAAGGCTGCATAATAAGAAATACAATGAGCTTTTAGAATTAAACTAAAAAGAGAAATAGACTGGGGAAAAATTTGTGTTCAAGAAAAACAAAATAAAGGTCCAAGGATAAAGTCACAGGTGTGCACCATGATAAGGCAGGGCCAGGTAAAAACTGTTGCCTTGAACTTCTAATGAGCATATTCGACTGAAACACCGCTTTGAACTTAATATCAACATCCTTCTGTAACTCCCATTCTATGTTAACACTTTATCTCTGAGGTATTGTTCTAAGAAACTTTTTTGTCTGAGAAGGTATAAAAAGGCCAGAGAAAAGAAATGGTGCTGCCCCATCCATCCATCCAAACGTATATGTCTGTTTGTCTTCACATACCTGTGTAGGTATATGTGTATGTATGTAAGCATGCATGAATACTTGTGGTGTTGACTGAGACAGTCGGGCCCACCCAGAGTGTGGGTGCATGAACATATACACACACACACACACACACACACACACACACACACACGCATGTTTGCTTATATAAAGCATCTTAATTATTTTCCTTTCCTTCCTCTCGGGTTCACAGAGAGTTATCCAGGCTAGCGAGAAAGGCTTCTGGCTTCCCACATGGACAGGGAAGAGAGCCAAACAATAGCAATAAATATTTTACTTAATGCCTCCCTGCTATGCAACACGTGTTAATTGCCCAAGCCAGTAGAAAGTTTTTAGGATTTTTTATAGACGATCAGCTTCAGCATATAGCATAGACAGAGAGTTTAAAGGGCAGAGATTAGCAGTCTTCTGTCTACACCCACGTTTATGTCCTGCTTCAGCCCATTCCAGGCTGGGCAGGCTCCCAGCAATGAACATTTGGCAATGGGCCACCGCATTACCATTCAACTGAGCTGTCGATCATGAGTTGGGCATTATCTGACCCAATAAGCTATGAAGTAGGACGTGCACAGCAGCAATCTATTACTAAATGAAAGTGTTATATATGTGATTGGACCTGAGCAGGTCACCTTTAATCCCAGAACTTGAGAGGCAGGGGTAGGTAGATCTCTGGGAGTCTGAGGCCATCCTAGTCTATAAACCAAGTTCCAGGAAAGCCAGGGCTATTACATAGAGGCACTCAGTCTCAAAAAGAATTGCCCCAAAGCCTATGGAAGCCAGGATGGACTAAGTAAGAAAGACAAGGCTAGGGCCTGGTTTACTGATGGCTCTGCACATCATACAAGAGCTGCCAGGAGTGATCAGTCACACCATTATAATCATGCTCTAGGACAATGCCAAGACACTATGACTGACACTCAGTTATTGCTCCAGCTTCATGCCTGCCTGCTTCCCACCCTGTTCCCTGCCATGATGATCATGTACTAACCCTCTGAAACTACAAGCAAACCACCTGTTAAATGTTTTCTTTTTAAGTTGCTTTGGTCATGCATCTTATCACAGCAACAGAACTGTTACTAAGACAGACATCAATGAAGGGGAGTTTTTTTTTACAGTGGGCAGAACTTTGGCTAGTATATATGGTCATGGATTTTGCTTGGAAGGAGAAATGGAGGGAGTGTGGCTATTTACTGATTCATACGCTGCAGCCAATGGACTGGCTGAGTGATCAGGGACCTGGAAAGAACACGATTGGAAAATCTGATGAGAAAGACATCTGGAGATCTCTCCAAATGGGCAAAGGATATGAAGATACTTATGTCCCATGTAGATGCTCATCAAAAGGTGACATCAGCAGAGGAGTTCAGTAATCAAGCAAATAGGATGACCACTCTGTAGACAGTCAGCTTTCTCTCTCTGGCCATCCTTGTCTTTTCCCAATGGGCTCATGAATAAAGTGACCATGGTGGCAGAGATAAAGGCTGTGCATGGGCTGGACAACATGGACTCTCACTTGCTAAGGCTGACCTGGCTGCAGCCGTTGCTGAGCGATAGACTGGCTGGCAAACTGAGACCAACACTGAGCCACTGACACGACCATTCCCTAGGGGATT